>JAGIQG010000038.1:10175553-10473053 GCA_024679065.1 Sphyrna mokarran | reverse complement strand
ACACACTCTCTCTCTCTCTCTCACACACAGTCTCTGACACACTCTCTCACACACACTCTCTCTCACACACACTCACTCTCTCTGACACACTCTCTCTCTCACACACTCTCACACACACACTCTCTCTGACACATTCTGTCACACACTCTCTCTCACACACACACACACTCTCTCTCTCACACACACTCTCACACACACTCTCTCTCTCTCACACTCTCTCACACACTGTCTCTAACACACTCTCTCTCTCACACACTCACTCTCTGACACACACTCTCTCTCTCTCACACTCTCTCACACACTCTCTCACACACACTCTCTCTCTCACACACTCACTCTCTTGAACCACTCTCTCTCACACTCTCTTCTCACACACACTCACTACACTCTCTCTCTCACACACACTCTCTCTCTCACACAACACACTCTCTCTCACACACACACTCTCTCTCTCACACACTCTCTCTCACACACACTCTCTCTGACAACACTATCTCTCTCTCTGACACACACTCTCTCTGACACTCTCTCTCTCTCTCTGACACACACTCTCTCCTGACACCACTCTCTCTCTCACACACACTCTCTCTCACACACTCTCTCACACACACTCTCTCTCTCACACACACACTCACACTCACACACTCACTCTCTCTGACACACTCTGTTTGACACACTCTCTCTCTCACACACACACTCTTTCTCACACAATCTCTCTCTCTCTCACACTCTCTCTCACACACTCACTCTCTCTGACACTCTCTCTCTCACACACTCACACACACACTCTCTCTGACACACTCTCTCTCACACTCTCTCTGACACACACTCTCTCTCTCACACACACACACTCTCTCTCTCTCACACACTCTGACACACTCACTCTCTCACACACACACTCTCTCTGACACCTCTCTCCACACTCTCTCACACACTCACTCCTGACACACTCTCTCTCACACACTCTCACACCTCACTCTCTCTGACACACACTCTCTCTCTCACACTCTCTCACACCTCTCTCACACACACTCTCTCTCTCACACACACACACACTCTCTCTCACACACACACACTCTCTCTCTCTCACACACACTCTGACACACTCACTCTCTCACACACACACTCTCTCTGACACACTCTCTCCCACACTCTCTCACACACTCACTCTCTGACACACTCTCTCTCACACACTCTCACACACTCACTCTCTCTGACACACACTCTCTCTCTCACACTCTCTCACACACTCTCTCACACACACTCTCTCTCTCACACACACACACACACTCTCTCTCACACACACACTCTCTCTCTCACACACTCTCTCACACACACACTCTCTGACACACTCTCTCTCTCTCTGACACACACTCTCTCTGACACTCTCTCTCTCTCTCTGACACACCCTCTCTCTGACACACACTCTCTCTCTCACACACACTCTCTCTCACACACTCTCTCACACACTCACTCTCTCTGACACACTCTGTTTGACACACTCTCTCTCTCACACACACACTCTTTCTCACACAATCTCTCTCTCTCTCACACTCTCTCTCACACACTCACTCTCTCTGACACTCTCTCTCTCACACACTCACACACACACTCTCTCTGACACACTCTCTCTCACACTCTCTCTGACACACACACACACTCTCTCTCTCACACACTCTCTCTCACACACTCTCTCTGACACACACTCTCTCTCTCACACCACACACTCTCTGACACACACTCTCTCCTCTCACACACACCTGACACCTCACTCTCACACACACACTCTCTCTACACACTCTCTCATCACACACTCTTCTCACACACTCACTCTCTGACACACTCTCTCTCACACACTCTCACACACACACTCTCTCTCTCTCTACACACTCTCTCTGTCACACACTCTCTCTCACACACTCTCATCACACACTCTCTCTCTCTCTCACACTCTCTCACCACTGTCTCTCACACACTCCTCTCACACCACACTCTCTCTGACACACACTCTCTCTCACACACTCTCACACACTCATCTCTCTGACACACACACTCTGTCTCTGACACACACTCATCTCTCTCACACACACTCTCACACACATCTCTCTCCTCGCACACTGTCTCTCACACACTCTCTCACACACTGTCTCACACACTCTCTCTCTTCACACACACACTCTCTCTCACACACTCTCTCACACACTCTCTCACACACTCTCTCTCACACACACACTCTCTCACACACACACTCACTCTCTCTGACACACACTCCCTCTCACACTCTCTCTCACACACTCACTCTCTCTGACACACACTCCCTCTCACACACTCTCTGACACACACACTCTGTCTCTGACACACACTCTCTCTCTAACACACACTCTCTCTCACACTCTCTCACACACACTCTCTCTCACACACTTTCTCTCTCACACACACACTCTCTGACACACTCTCTCACACTCTCTCTCTCACACACTCACACTCTCTTTCTCACACACACTCTCTCTCTCACACACTGTCTCACGCACTTCTCTCTCTCTCACACACACTCTCTCTGACACACTCTCTCTAACACACACTCTCTCACACACTCACTCTCTCTCTCACCCTCTCACACACACACTCACACACACTGTCTCTCACACACTCTCTCACACACTCACACACACTCTCTCTCTCTCACTCTCTCTCACACACTCTCACACTCTCTCATACACATTCTCTCTCTCACACACACACTCTCTCACGCTCTCTCTCACACACACTCTCTCACACACACTCACCACACACTCTCTCACACTCTCTCTCACACTCTCTCTCACACTCTCTCTCACACTCACTCTGTCACACACACACTCTCTCACACACACACTCCATCTAACCTACGCATCTTTGGAGTTTGGGAGGAAACCAGAGCACCTGAATGAAACCCATGCAGACATGGGGAGAATGTGCAGACGCCACACAGTCATCCGAGGCTGGAATGGAACCCGTGCCCCTGGCGCTGTGAGGCAGCTGTGCTAACCATGGTGTCACTGTGCCGCTGTGTAAGTTAGGTGGATTGGCCATGTTAAATTGCCCCTTAGTGTCAGGGGGATTAGCAGGGTAAATATGTGGGGTTGTGGGGATGGGGGCTGGGTGGGATTGTGGTTGGTACAGGCCTGATGGACTGAATGGCCTCCTTCTACACCGTAGGGATTCTATGATTCTGGGTGGATTGTTCCTGTCCCGCCTGCCATGGGTGGGACAGGACCCATGCGATGCTCCCTCGACCTCGTGCGGGATTTTCCAGACCTGGGGCAAGCACAGCTGGATAATCCTGCCGTCTATCTCTGTAGTATCGGTTCAACTATCCACCCAGTTTGAGGAATGGACACCTCACTGAACAACCACCTGGTGAGGAGGCTGGAGGAAAGGCAGAAGTTCCTTACCACCTGCACCAGGTTAGCGTTCACACCTCACTGCACTTTCTGCATTCCCTTGGTGCGCGGGGAGGGACTGTCCCTCTCTCAGCTGGGGCTCCCTCACCGAATCTGAGCATCCTGTCTCTCTCGCACATGGGGTACTGATGAGAGGCTTGTGGGCCTGGAGGAGTTACTGAGCGGGGCTGCCTGCGGGAAGCTCGAGAGGATACACACTCCGGGCAAGCACTGATTCAGACCGTGTTAACATCTCTGAGATCCTCCTGGGGTTCTGTCACCTTCCCGACTGTCATTGATACTGGCCCTGTGACAAAGTTCAGGACAGGCTGACTGAACTAGATTATTGTCACATGTATTGAGATACGGTGAAAAGTGTTGTTTCTTGCGCGTTATACAGACAAAGCATACCATTCATAGAGAAGGAAAGGAGAGTGTGCAGAATGTAGTGTTACAGTCACGGCTAGGGTGTAGAGAAAGATCAGCTTAATATTTGATTTGATTTATTATTGTCACATATATTGGGATACAGTGAAAAGTATTGTTTCTTGTGTTATACAGACAAAACATACTGTTCATAGAGTACATAGGGGAGAAGGAAAGGAGAGGGTGCAGAATGTAGTGTTACAGTCATAGCTCGGATGTAGAGAAAGATCAGCTTAATATTTGATTTATTATTGTCACATGTATTGGGATATAGTGAAAAGTATTGTTTCTTGTATGCTATACAAAAAAGGATACTGTTCATAGAGTACACAGGAAATAAGGAAAGGAGTGTAGAATGTAGTGTCACAGTCACAGATAGGGTGTAGAAAAACATCAGCTTAATATTTTATTTGATTTATTATTGTCATGTGTATTGAGATACAGTAAAAAGTATTGTTTCTTGTGCAGACAAAGAATACCGTTCATAGAGTACATCGGGGAGAAGGAAAGGAGAGGATGCAGAACGTTGTGTTATATTGGCACGGAGCTGCGTTATATAGTCTAGAGCAATTTAAGTGTAATTTACATACAATTAGTGAGCACAGGGAGTCTCCGACCCCGCTAGCCTCTTCCCCACTCACCCCCATAGTGTCTCACTCCAGCTGGGAGTGGCTGCCTGATCCTGCTGGAGTGAGAGAGGGCAATCGATGCCCCGCAGCAAGTCAAGCGCTGGGGGGAGTCCTCCCTTTGCAGTTCCAACTTTGCATTGCCCAAGGGGGAAAGTGCCATTGACCAGAGACACCTTGGCACTGCCCACTGGGCATGGGACAGTGTTGTGGGGGGTGGCTGATGTTGTGGGTAGGGCTTGTTGGGCAGAGGCCTGATTGGGGGTCCAACTGCCACCCTGCAGTCTGGATCAGTGGAGGAGGGTGGGGGCCAGCGATTGGGGCTGGCCATCGGAGTGGGGGAGGGGTGGGCACTACATGGGGTTTGGGGTTGTGGGGGGGTTGGCAATGCACAGGGAAGGGTGTTTTCAGACTGGCAGTGGGTGGGGGAATGCAGGAGAATCGCACCTCCCTCATCTGTGACTGTAACACTACATTCTGCACCTTCTTTCCTTCTCCCCTTTGTACTGTATGAATGGTATGCTTTGTCTGTATAGTACACAAGAAACAATACTTTTCACTGTATCCCAATACATGGGACAATAATAAATCAAATATTAAGCTGATTTTTTTTTCTACATCCTATCTGTTACACTACATTCTGCACTCTCTCCTTTCCTTCTCTCCTATGCACTCTATGAACAGTATGCTTTGTCTGTATAGGGCACAAGAAACAATACTTTTCACTGAATCCCAATACATGTGACAATAATAAATCAAATCAACCTTTCCTCATCCGGCAGCCCCAGGAATAAACTTGCTCTTTACTGCCTCCGATGAGAACACATCTTTCCTTAAATTAAGACATCAAAAGTCAGGAAGAATCAGAGATCATAGAATCATACAGTGCAGAAAGAGGCCATTTGGCCCATCGAGTCTGCACTGAACACAATCCCTCCCAGGCCCTACCCCCATATCCCTACATATTATACCCACTAATCCCTCTAACCTAAGCATCTTAGGACACTAAGGGGCAATTTTTAGCATGACCAGTCAACCTAACCTAAGAGATGGGTAACAGTGGGATTTGGGAGGAGGGGGTGTTAATGGACATTAATTCTCAAAGCGTTGGCCTAATTAATAAATCTACTGATCAGTATTAGCCTGGGTTTACACATTGTCGGAATTTTACTGGCACATTCAGCCTGAGGTCCATCCGATCCGGCCCGAGGTCAGCGGAAAAAGCCGTTCTCCGGTCCTCGCCCGGAATCGGGGCTGGCGTGCTGGTTAAACATCCCTGAATTTTGTGACAGAGCAGGTGGGGGGACCTCGCCATGCTACGCTGGAGCTTGTGGGGTGTCCTTTCCATAAGTGTTACAAGAAAACCCGAAACATTGCGCATTGCGGGAGGAGGTTTTATCTCCCAAAGCTCAGAAATGTCAATTCACAGCACGGAATGAAACAACATCAAAAACAATACCAGCCCCGAGAGGTGACAGGGACATGGACACGTGGAATTAACAACTTCCATCCACCTCCTTTGCCAATAATGAGATGATTTAACTGTGAAATTAAAGAAATGATTCGGCAAACTCACACAACAATACATGAAGGAATAGCAACTCTGTCTCCACACCATCCTTAGCAATCTTGTAATTCTTCCACTGCATTTAAAAGTCAGTGTACAGAGATATACATACTCCAGTCGCCACTCTGCAATTAGAGGCTGAAAGAAAGCTGCAACAATAAAGGCAGCATTTCATGCTTTCTCCAGCCTGCGGCGATTAAACTGGAGTTTTTCAATCGCAACAATTTTAGATTCTAGGTGCTTATTGTCTGATTAAGTCGTGAGCTGTCAGATGTTTATGTGTGAAAGAGTGTGCGTGTGTGTGTGAAAGTGTGTGTGTGCGTGTGAGAGAGAGTGTGTGAGAGAGTGTGTGAGAGAAAGAGAGTGTGAGAGAGAGTGTGTGAGAGAGAGTGTGTGAGAGAAAGAGAGAGTGTGAGAGAGTGTGTGGGAGAGAGTGTGTGAGAGAGTGTGAGAGAGAGAGAAAGAGTGTGTGTGAGAGAGTGTGAGAGAAAGAGTGTGTGAGAGAGAGTGTGTGAGAGAAAGAGAGTGTGTGGGAGAGTGTGTGGGAGAGAGTGTGTGAGAGAGTGTGAGAGAGAGAGAAAGAGTGTGTGTGAGAGAGAGTGTGTGAGAGAGAGAAAGAGTGTGTGTGAGAGAGAGTGTGTGAGAGAGAGTGGTGAGAGAGTGTGTGAGAGAGAGAGAGTGTGTGAGAGAGAGTGTGTGAGAGAGAGAGTGTGAGAGGAGAGAGTGTGAGAGAGAGTGTGTGAGAGAAAGAGTGTGGTGGAGAGTGTGAGGAGAGAGTGTGTGAGAGAGTGTTGTGAGAGAGAGAAAAGTGTGTGTGAGAGAGAGTGTGTGGAAGAAAAAGAGTGTGTGTGAGAGAGAGGTGAGAGAGAGAAAGAGTGTGGGTGTGAGAGAGAGTGTGTGAGAGAGTGTGTGAGAGAGAGAAAGAGTGTGTGGAGAGAGAGTGTGTGAGAGAGAGTGTGTGAGAGAGAGAAGAGAGTGTGTGAGAGAGAGTGTGTGAGAGAGAGTGTGTGAGAGAGTGTGTGTGTGTGTGAGAGAGTGTGAGAAGTGTGTGTGTGTGAGAGAGTGTGAGAAAGTGTGTGTGTGTGAGAGAGTGTGAGAGAGAGTGTGTGTGTGTGAGAGAGTGAGAGAGAGTGTGTGGGGAGAGAGTGTGAGAGAGTGTGTGTGAGAAGTGTGTGAGAGAGTGTGTGTGTGTGAGAGAGTGTGAGAGAGAGTGTGTGTGTGAGAGAGAGTGTGTGTGTGAGAGAGAGTGTGTGTGTGTGAGAGAGTGTGAGAGAGAGTGTGTGTGTGTGAGAGAGTGTGAGAGAGAGCGTGTGTGTGAGAGAGTGTGTGTGTGTGTGAGAGAGTGTGTGAGAGAGAGTGTGTGTGTGAGAGAGTGTGAGAGAGAGTGTGTGTGTGAGAGAGTGTGAGAGAGAGTGTGTGTGTGAGAGAGAGTGTGTGTGTGTGAGGGAGTGTGAGAGAGTGTGTGTGTGTGAGAGAGTGTGAGAGAGAGCGTGTGTGTGAGAGAGTGTGTGTGTGTGTGAGAGAGTGTGTGTGTGAGAGAGTGTGAGAGAGAGAGTGTGTGTGAGAGAGAGTGTGAGAGAGAGTGTGTGTGTGTGAGAGAGAGAGTGTGTCTGGTAGAATCTATGGACAACTCACTGAAGGAGGCGCCCATCATCCTCAACGATGGAGGAGCGCAGAACATCAGTGCATAGATAAGGCTGAAGTATTTGCAACAATCTTCAGCCAGAAGTGCTGAGTGGATGATCCATCTCGGCCTCCTCCAGTGGCCCCCACGTCTCAGATGCCAGTCTCCAGCCAATTCGATTCACTCCAGGTGATATAGAGAAACAGCTGAAGACACTGTATACTGCAAAGGCAATGGGCCTTGATAACATTCCAGCAATAGCACTGAAGACTTGTGCTCCAGAACTTGTCACTCCCCTAGCCAAGCTCTTCCAGTACACTTACAACACTGGCATCTATTCAACAATGTGGAAAATTGCCCAGGTATGTCCTGTACACAAAAAGCAGCACAAATCCAACCCAGCCAATTACCACCCAATCAGTCCACTATCAATCATCAGTAAAGTGATGGAAGGGGTCATCGACAGAACTATCAAACAGCACCTGCTCAGCAATAACCTGCTCAGTGATGCCCAGTTTGGGTTCTGCCAGGGTCACTCAGCTCCTGACCTCATTACAGCCTTGGTTCAAACATGGACAGAAGAGCTGAACTCCAGAGGTGAGGTGAGAGTGACTGTCCTTGACATCAAGGCTGCATTCGACCAAGTGTGGCATCAAGGAGCCCGAGTAAAACTGGAGTCAATGGGAATCAGGGGCAAAACTCTCCGCTGGTTGGAGTCACATATGCTTGTCATATGAGGAACGGTTGAGAACTCTGTCTATACTCTTCGGAGTTTAGAAGGATGAGGGGAGATCTTATTGAAATTTACAGGATACTGCGAGGCCCTGGATAGAGTGGACGTGGAGAGGATGTTTCCACTAGTAGGAAAAACTAGAACCAGAGAGCACAACCTCAGGCTAAAGGGACAATCCTTTAAAACAGAGATGAGGAGGAATTTCTTCAGCCAGAGAGTGGGGAATGTGTGGAACTTTTTGCCGCAGAGGAAGCCGGATCATTCAATGTCTTTAAGGCAGAGATAGATAGGTTCTTGATTAATAAGGGGATCGGGGAAAAGGCAGGAGAACAGGGATGAGAAAAATATCAGCCATGATTGAACAGCGGGGCAGACTCGATGGGCTGAATGGCCTAATTCTGCTCCTATGTCTTATGGTCTTATTAAAGAAAGTCCCCTCTGCTCCTGCATCCAACCATCTTGCTCCCTCAAGCTGGCCAAACTTTCCATCTGTTTGAATTTTCCGCTCTGCCTGAAACAACTGCTGAGGGTCTGTGATTCAATTTCAATACCGCAAACCTGAAGCAAACCCTTTGAAGAAAAAAACTAATAATAATTCGTTATCAGTGGGATCCTTTCGCTCAAGAACCCCTCCATTGCAGTTAAGCTATGCAAATATTCTTAAATGTAGGGATAGTCTCATTATAATTATCGGAGAATCAACACTTTAGTCATATGAATATATTAAACATTAATTTTAAGCCATTATTACCAAGGTAGTTCTCGCAACACAATCGCAGAATGATCAGAACACAGGAGGCCATTCGATCCATCTTTTTCCCAATAGCCTGACAAATTGTTTCCTCTTTTAGAGATCCTGCGTACTGCTTGCCTCGGTCTTCGCACTTTAAGGCATTTCTGCAGAACTCTAAGCTTAAAACAACTGACTTGACTACATTTCCAAACTCAGAAGACTGCATTCCCAAAGGGTACACAATTCAGGCAAACAACAGCGGCTGCAAGAATTTCCAGACCGGTGATGAAAAACTCTTCCAATAACGAGGTAAGGATTGGAATATAGTTTGGAACTGCGTGTTCAGTTTTGATTTTGTTTTTGAGATCCATCCCAAGCTGAGTTTCAGTGTGATCAGAACAGGGCCTAGCTTGTTTAGAAGCCAACCTCCAAGCTTTCTTTTGACTCTTTCTTCATGCTAAATTTTTGAGTTCTCTCCAATAAAAGGAATTCATTTTTAAAACCCCGTACCAGTGACGTCTCCTCGACTATTCAGTCGAACAAGTGGACCCAACGCTCCTGAGGTAATGATGTTTCTGCACTGCCTCCTTCCCCATTGGATGAGAAACCTACAGATGTGGAAAATACTCCTGAACTCACGCCATCTTTTGACATTAAACTGATTCTCAAGCCAGCAACAAGCCCCTTCTGGACAAGACATTCCCAGCCCACAATTCCTGTCCAAAAGTCAATCATCTCCCCTCTAGAGTGCATTCAGTGTTGCCCTGGTCCATGGGCACCAACTGATGGCCAAGCACTCCTCCCCACATTCCCCCTTGCCCATGCCTGGGTGTTGGCATCTTCTTTGACCCCACGCCTCTCCACGTTTCTGTCAGACTCGCTGGAGAGTGAACAGGAAGACTTTCATCTACAATAGCGCCTTCCATGAGATCTTACGATGGATTAGCATCCAATGACATCCTTTCAAAATGGATGTCACTGTTTTAACTGCAGCCAACTGACCAAATATTTATTCCTGGGACACCGGCATCGCTGGCTGGGCCAGCACTTATTGCCCATCCCTAGTTGTCCTTGGAGGGCAGTTGAGAGTCAACCACATTGCTGTGGCTCTGGAATAGGCCAGACTGGGTAAGGATGGCAGATTTCCTTCCCTAAAGAGAACCGGATGGGTTTTTCCGACAATGGATCATCGGTAGATTCTTAATTCCAGATTTATTTTTTATTGAATTCAAATTCCACCATCTGCCATAGTGGGATTCGAACCCAGGTCCCCCCAAAACATTAGCTGAGTTTCTGAACTAATAGTCTAGCGATAATACCACTAGACCGCTCCCTGAATATTTGGTGGTAGTATTTACAAGGTGAATGTGCAAAGCATGTTTTCTTGTCTGGGGAAGTCCAGAACTGGGGAGGGGAACATTGATTTAACATTGGGGGTCACCCTTTTAGGATACAGATGAGGAGAATTTCTTTCTTAAGCAAGGATGTCCTTGCTATAGAGGGAGCTCAACGAAAGTTTACCAGGCTGATTCCTGGGATGGCAGGTCTGTCATATGAGGAGAGACTAAGTCGGTTAGGATTATATTCACTGGAGTTTATCAGAGTGAGAGGGGATCTCATAGAAACTTATAAAATTCTAACGAGGTTAGACAGGGTAGATTCAGAAAGAATGTTCCCGATGGTGGGGGGAGTCCAGAACTAGGGGTCAGAGTTTGAGGATAAGGGGTAAACCTTTTAGGACTGAGGTGAGGAGAAATTTCTTCACCCAGAGGATGGGGAATGTGTGGAATTCACTCCCACAGAAAGTAGTTGAGGCCAAAATGTTGTGTGATTTCAAGAAGAAATTAGATATCACTCTTGGGGCTAAAGAGATTGAGGGATAATGGGGGGGGAAGTGGGGGATCAGGATATTGAATTGGATGATCAGCCATGGTCAGAATGAATGGTGGAGCAGGATCGAAGGGCAGAATGGCCTCCTCCTGCTTCTATTTCAGGTGTTCGCTGGTGGTGTCTCTGAACGTGGCTGGATGTCAGATTTCATTTTATAGTGCTCCTGTGAACCAGATAAAGGTGCTTAATGACATTAAAGGTGCTACATAAATATCAGTTATTGTTGCCTGATCGGACTGGACTTATCTCGGGAGCCATCACATCAGCTGCACGTCACTCTAAGCGGACAAGTGCCTCGTACAAACTTCAGCCCCATCTGAGATTACAAATGCATGTTTTCTAAACGGGACTGACCATTAGATAAATCCCCAATCTGAACTATTTGAAGATTCTTTGCTGCTAGGGAGGTTTTGTGCCATGCGCTGGTAGTATCCTGGGCTCAGAGTCCAAGGTTCCAGGTTTGAGCCCCTCCTCAGGACACAATGTCCAAGGAAAGTGCATTAGGAACAGGATAATTAGCCATGTTAAATTGTCCCTTAGTGTATAAAGATGTGTAGGTTAGGGTGGATTGGCCATGCTAAATTGCCGCTTAGTGTCCAAAGATGTACATGTAGGTGGATTGGCCATGCTAAATTGCCCTTAGTGTCCAAAGATGTACATGTAGGTGGATTGGCCATGCTAAATTGTCCCTTAGTGTCCAAAGATGTGCAGGTTAGGTGGATTGGCCATGCTAAATTGTCCCATAGTGTCCAAAGATGTGTAGGTTGGAGAGATTAGCCTTGCTAAATTGCCCTTTAGTGTCCAAAGATGTACATGTAGATGGATTGGCCATGCTAAGTTGTCCCTTAGTGTCCAAAGATGTACACATGTAGGTGGATTGGCCATGCTAAATTGTCCCTTAGTGTCCAAAGATGTGTAGGTTAGGGAGATTGGCCATGCTAAATTGCCTCTTAGTATCCAAAGATGTGTAGGTTAGAGGGATTGGCCATGCTAAATTGCCCCTTAGTGTCCAAAGATGTACATGTAGGTGGATAGGCCATGCTAAGTTGTCCCTTAGTGTCCAAAGATGTGCAGGTTAGGTGGATTGGCCATGCTAAATTGCCTCTTAGTATCCAAAGATGTGTAGGTTAGATGGATTGGCCATGCTAAATTGCCCCTTAGTGTCCAAAGATGTGCAGGTTAGGTGGATTGGCCATGCTAAATTGTCCCTTAGTGTCCAAAGATGTGTAGGTTAGGTGGATTGACCATGCTAAATTGTCCCTTAGTGTCCAAAGATATACATGTAGGTGGATTGGCCGTGTTAAATTGCCCCTTAGTGTCCAAAGATGTGTATGTAGGTGGATTGGCCATGCTAAGTTGTCCCTTAGTGTCCAAAGATGTGTAGGTTAGGTGGATTGGCCATGCTAAATTGTCCCTTAGTGTCCAAAGATGTGTAGGTTAGAGAGATTAGCCTTGCTAAATTGCCCTTTCGTGTCCAAAGATGTACAAGTAGGTGGATTGGCCATGCTAAGTTGTCCCTTAGTGTCCAAAGATGTGTAGGTTAGGGAGATTGGCCATGCTAAATTGCCTCTTAGTATCCAAAGATGTGTAGGTTAGAGGGATTGGCCATGCTAAATTGCCCCTTAGTGTCCAAAGATGTACATGTAGGTGGATTGGCTATGCTAAGTTGCCCCTTAGTGTCCAAAGATGTGTAGGTTAGGTGGATTGGCCATGCTAAATTGTCCCTTAGTGTCCAAAGATGTGTAGGTTAGGTGGATTGGCCATGTTAAATTGTCCCTTAGTGTCAAAAGATGTATACATGTAGGTGGATTGGCCATGCTAAATTGTCCCTTAGTGTCCAAAGATGTGCAGGTTAGAGAGATTAGCCTTGCTAAATTGTCCCTTAGTGTCCAAAGATGTACATGTAGGTGGATTGGCCATGCTAAGTTGCCGCTTAGTGTCCAAAGATGTGCAGGTTAGGTGGATTGGCCATGCTAAATTGTCCCTTAGTGTCCAAAGATATGTAGGTTAGGGAGATTGGCCATGCTAAATTGCCTCTTAGTATCCAAAGATGTGCATGTAGGTGGATTGGCCATGCTAAGTTGTCCCTTAGTGTCCAAAGATGTGCGGGTTAGGTGGATTGGCCATGCTGAATTGTCTCTTAGTGTCCAAAGATGTGTAGGTTAGGTGGATTGGCCATGCTAAATTGCCGCTTAGTGTCCAAAAGATGTGTAGGTTAGGTGGATTGGCCATGCTAAATTGTCCCTTAGTGTCCAAAAGATGTGTAGGTTAGGTGGATTGGCCATGCTAAATTGTCCCTTAGTGTCCAAAGATGTGTAGGTTAGATGGATTGGCCATGCTAAATTGTCCCTTAGTGTCCAAAGATGTGTAGGTTAGATGGATTGGCCATCTAAATTGCCCCTTAGTGTTCATGGATGTACAGTATAGATGGATTAGTGGGGTAAATGCGTGGGATTATGGGAATAGGGCGGAGGAGGGTTCAGTCTGGGTAAGATGCTGTCTCGGAAAGTCGGTGCAGACTCGATGGACTGAATGGCCTGCTTCTGCAGTGCTGGGATTCTACAAAAAGGGGTTGATTGTTGACCGGAAACCCTCCCATCACGCGGCAGGTGGTACAAGTAGTTGGGATGGGAGTCTCCAACGGAGTACATTGTGAGGGAGCTCTGGCAAAGTTCCAGCAGAGAGCAATTCACTTCTCCTTCCGTCTCCGATTGGCTCAAAAAACATACAGCAGGGCCACAATGAGCCAATCGAGAAGACAGGCAACAGCTCAGCAACTCAGCAACTCACAAACAGGCAGCAGCTCAGCAACGCCCTGCTGTGAAGCTGCAGTCTTATAAAGCGGGAGACGGGGTGGGACCAAAGAGAGAAGTGCTGGACCACATGTAACCCAACTGAAGACTGAGTAACACTCTGCGGCTGTGAATCTACCAGGAGAAAGTTCGCTTTGCGCAGTTTTGTCAGGTTTGCTGAATAATAATTGCAAAGCTGATTTTAAAAAAGTGTTAAGTTTATTTTAATATATTTTATTCAAATCTATATTTTCTAAATATCAGTAGGAAAAGCTGTAAAAATGTTTTTTTTCTCTCTGTCATGGGTGCAAGGTTATATTTAAAATTTCTAAGCATTATTTCAATATATATCTTTAAAAATCAGTAAGAAAGCTGTAAAAATGTCTCTTCTCTCTCTCTTTGTCATGCGTACAAGGTGATATTTAAAATTTCTATGCCTTATTTGAATATTTATCTTTCGGGCGTCACGGTGGCACAGTGGTTAGCACTGCTGCCTCACAGTGCCAGGTTCAATTCTAGCCTCGGGTCACTGTGTCTGTGTGGAGTCTGCACATTCTCCCTGTGTCTGCGTGGGTTTTCTCCGGGTGCTGCGGTTTCCTCCCACAGTCTGAAAGAGGTGCAGCTTAGGTGACTAAATTGGATTGACTATGCCAAATTGACTCCAGTGTCAGGGGGATTGGCAGAGAAAATACATGGCAATAGGACCTGGGTGGGGTGTGGTCGGTACAGACTTGATGGGCCAAATGGCCTCCTTCTACACTGTAGAGTTTCTATGATTCTTAAAGAAAGCTGTAAAAATGAATTTTTTCTCTCTGAGATGGATACAAATTTATATTAAAAATCCCCATGCCTTATTCAAATATATATCTTTTAAAAAAAAGCTTTAAAAATGTGCTTTTACTCTCTGTCATGACAGGTCCAGCTCTTTTGCGTTGTTACATTTGAAGTGGATTTCATGATTTTTAAAAAATATCTGCTCGTTCTAACTGCTGGAAATACTAATTGGCAAAAACAGCCCAAGGATAATGTTGGAAGGGATTGAGAGACAAAGCAGGACAAATAGTCCAGGTGCTGGGTGTAAGAAGTGCATTCTCTTTGTTAAAACATACAGGGTTATTTCACCTCGGGGCTTCCCTGGGCGGGTGGGGGAGGCGAAGTGGGATGGTGGTGGTTGGTGAGGCTGAAGGGTCAGTCAGCAGGAAGGCTTTGATTCACTGTTAATACAATTTTCCTTCCTATGGGCGAACACTTCAGCAGTCATGGGCATTCGGCCTCCGACCTGCGGGTAAATGTTCTTCAAGGGGGCCTTCGTGATAGACGACAGCGCAGAGTCGCTGAGCAGAGACTGATAGCCAAGTTCCGCACACATGAGGACGGTCTTAACAGGGATCTTGGCTTCATGTCACACTATCTGTAACCCCCGTAACTTGCCTGGATTAGCAAAAAAACTCACTTACTGTGCTGTCTGGAGAAAATACACAATTCTCTAACAATGCTCAGGATTCCCTTCACACACATTGTTAGCCACTTTAACACTTGAATAGCAGGTTAGATGTAAGGATTCGCATTCTAATCAGCAATCTCTAACTGTCTGTGTGGATATGAGTGCCTCTGCAGATCAGAACACTGCATTTGCCTGACGAAGGCGCATAGCGTCGAAAGCTCGCGGATTTACTATCAAATAAATTGGTTGGATTTAAAATTGGTGTTGTAAAACTTTACTGAGAATACAATTTTGCACAGCATGCATGCACACACACACACACGCAGCGAAGGGTCAGGCAAATAACAGCAGAAAGGTGACGGTCACTGAAAACAGCACCACTTTGTAAAATGTGGCACCCCCTCAGGCTCCGAGATTCTTATACAATTCCGCAGCTCCCTAAATGGAATTAAACAAAGTATTTATTAGTGCCACAAGTATTTTGATTTGATTTAATTTGATTTATTATTGTCACATGTATCGGGACACAGGGAAAAGTATTGTTCCTTGCACGCTATACAGACAAAGCATACTGTTTGTAGAGTACACAGGGGAAAAGGAAAGCAGAATATAATGTTACAGTTACAGATAGGGCGTAGAGAAAGATAAGCTTAATATTTGATTTGATTTATTATTGGTGCATGTGTTGGGATACAGTGATAGGTATTATTTCTTGCACGCTATACAGACAAAGCATACCATTCATAGAGTACATAGGGGAGAAGGAAAGGAGAGGGTGCAGAACACAGTGTTACAATCATAGCTCGGGTGTAGAGAAAGATCAACTTAATATTTGATTTATTATTGTCACATGTATTGGGATACAGTGAAAAGTATTGTTTCTCCTGCACTATACAGACAAAGCATACTGTTCATAGAGTACATAGGGAAGAAGGAAAGGAGAGGGTGCAGAATGTAGTGTTACAGTCATAGCTAGGGTGTAGAGAAAGATCAACTTAATGTGAGGTAGGTCCTTTCAAAAGTCTGACAGCAGCAGGGAAGAAGCTGTTCTTGAGTCGGTTGGTACGTGACCTCAGACTTTTGTATCTTTTTCCCAACGGAAGAAGGTGGAAGAGAGAATGTCCGGGGTGTGTGGGGTCCTTGATTATGCCGGCTGCTTTTCCCCGAGGCAGCGGGAAGTGTAGACAGAGTCAATGGATGGGAGGCTGGTTTGTGTGATGGATTGGGCTACATTCACAACCCTTTGTAGTTCCTTGCCGTCTTGGGCAGAGCAGGAGCCCAGACCAAGCTGTGATACACCGAGAAAGAATGGTTTATATGGTGCATCTGTAAAAGTTGGTGAGAGTCGTAGCAGACATGCCAGATTTCCTTCGTCTTCTGAGGAAGTAGAGTCAAGATTTACATTAACACTGCAATGAAGTTACTCTAAAAATCCCCTATTTGCCACATTCCTGTTCAGATAAACTGAAGGAGAATTTAGCACAGCCAATGCATCCTAACCAGCACATCTTTTAGACTGTGGGAGGAAACCGGAGCACCCGGAGGAAACCTACGCAGACACGCAGAGAATATGTAGACTCCACAGGGTCAGTGACCCAAGCCAGGAATCAAACCCAGGGTTCCTGGCGCTGTGAGGCAGCAGTGCTAATCACTGTGCCACCCATAACCAACACTCTGAATAACAAAGTTAACAATATTCCCCCAGTTCCCAAGTTTGAATGCAGCTTCCCATGTGAATCCCCCTAACCTACACATCTTTGGACACTAAGGGACAATTTAGCATGGCCAATCCACCCTAACCTACACATCTTTGGACACTAAGGGACAATTTAGCATGGCCAATCCACCCTAACCTACACATCTTTGGACACTAAGGGACAATTTAGCATGCATCCACCCTAACCTACACATCTTTGGACACTAAGGGACAATTTAGCATGGCAATCCACCCTAACCTACACATCTTTGACACTAAGGGACAATTTAGCATGGCCAATCCACCCTAACCTACACATCTTTGGACACTAAGGGACAATTTAGCATGGCCAATCCACCTAACCTACACATCTTTGGACACTAAGGGACAATTTAGCATGGCCAATCCACCTAACCTACACATCTTTGGACACTAAGGGACAATTTAGCATGGCCAATCCACCTAACCTACACATCTTTGGACACTAAGGGACAATTTAGCATGGCTAATCCACCCTAACATGCATATCTTTGGACACTAAGGGACAATTTAGCATGGTCAATCCACCCTAACCTACACATCTTTGGACACTAAGGGACAATTTAGCATGGCCAATCCACCCTAACCTACACATCTTTGAACACTAAGGGACAATTTAGCATGGTCAATCCACCCTAACATGCATATCTTTGGACACTAAGGGACAATTTACCATGGCCAATCCATCCTAACCTACACATCTTTGGAGCGTGGGAGGAAACTGGAGCACCCAGAGGAAATATATGCAGACAAGGGGAGAACTTGCAGATTCCACATAGACTGTGATCCAAGCTGGCAATCAAACCCGGGTTCCTGACGGTGTGAGGCAGCAGTGCTGACCCACTGTGCTGCTGTGTACAGTAAGGGTAGATTTGGACAGTGTAGTGGTGTCAAGCTGGCAATGTGAAGGAATGCCAAGAGAGTTTTGACTTGCACAGAATTCCCGGTTGAACCCATAGTCCTGGTGAGTTAGTAATTTGATATCTTTATCCAGTCAGTCCTTGTCAATCACACTGTGTGGAATATTTGAGGCCTTTCTATTTGAAAAGTAGCTTTTTTCAAAACAGGAGAAAATATTGTACTAACAAAGGTCCATTCAGTGTTATAATATTCCTTGTTAAGTCAAATCTTTGTTGTATTTTATCCATTCATTCATGGAGCATGGGTATCGCTGGCTATCTAGCATTTATTGCCCATCCCTATTTGCCCCTTGAGAAGGTGGTGGTGAGCTGCCTTCTTGAATCGCTGCAGTCTGTCAGTTGATCCAGAATGCGGTTAGGGAGGAAATTCCAGGATTTTGTCCAGGACTACAAAGGAACGGCCAATATATTTCCAAATCAGGATGGTGAGTGGCTCGGAGGGGAACCTCCAGGTGGGGGTGTTCCCAGGTATCTGTTGCCCTTGTCCTTCTAGATGGAAGGGGTGGTGGGTTTGGAAGGTGCTGCCTAAGGAGCCTTGGTGAGTTGCTGCAGTGCATCTTGTAGATGGTACACACGGCTGTTACTGAGTGTCGGAGGTGGAGGGAGTGAATGTTTGTGGATGTGATGCCAATCAAGTGGGGCTGCTTTGTCCTGGATGTTGTCGAGCTTCTTGAGTGTTGTTGGAGCTGCTCCCATCCAGGCAAGTGGAGAGTATCCCATCACACTCCTGACTTGTGAATGTAGATGGTGGACAGGCTTTGGGGGAATCAGGAGGTGAGTTACTCTCCGCAAGATTCCCAGCCTCTGACCTGCTCCTGTAGCCACAGTGTTTATATGGCTGGGTCCGGTTGAGTTTCTGGTCAATGGTAACCCCCGGGATGTTGACAGTGGGGGATTCAGTGATGGTAACACCATTGAATGTCAAGGGGCGATGGTTGGATTCTCTCCTATTGGAGATGGTCATTGCCTGGCACTTGTGTGGTGTGAATGTTACTTGTCATTTGTCAGCCAAAGTACAGCCGTCACTCTCAAATGTTCGCTAAGTCTAGAAAGGTGAATGAGTAATAAAACAGGAAGTTGACTTGTCCAGTCCGAATTCACATCCAGCAGAGCTGGAGTTTCCTCCCCTTGGCTCAGTCTCTCCGAGGCAGAAGGTTGATGGTTCACGTCTCAACCCTTTTCTTTCAAGCAGAGAATCTTGAGCCAACACTCCACTGCATTGAGACTGAGGGAGTGCCACATTGTCAGAGGCGCTGGTACCTTTTGAGGCGAGGCATTTGGCGCCACGCAAATGCACACACTTCCTTCTTTTACACTGTCGATTTCCGTGCAGAGTCGACACTCGAACGCAGCTCTGAGGAAAACTCCAAACTGAGGCCCAGTTTGTTAGGCCCCTGCTGCTGGAGGGCGTCTCTTGTGTCTGGGTCAGCATTCCTCCCTGACAGAACGTGTGTGGAAAAAGAAAAGCAGATTAACTAGCTTTTCAACCATTCGCTGCTTGCAGACTGTGCGCAAATTGGCTGCTGTGCTTCCCAGCAACTGCGTTCCAGCTCATTCGTCTCTCGGTTGTTTGAGACACCCCGAGGCTGCGATAAGGCGCTATTTAAATGCACGTGCGTCACTGCGGAGGTGTGAGGGGGGAACAATGTTAAAGGAATTCTAAGCTGTTTGTGCACTTTGAGGCACCCTGCGGCAAGGTGTTATTTAAATGCACATGTGTCACTGAGGGAAGAAGCGTTAAAGGAATTATTGACTGCGCGCTTTGAGGCACCCTGCGGCAGGGCGCTATTTAAATGCACATGTGTCACTGAGGGAAGAAGTGTTAAAGGAATTATTGACTGCGCACTTTGAGGCACCCTGTGGCAAGGCGCTATTTAAATGCACTTGTGTCACTGAGGGAAGAAGCGTTAAAGGAATTATTGACTGCGCACTTTGAGACACCCTGCGGCAAGGTGCTATTTAAATGCACTTGTGTCACTGAGGGAAGAAGCGTTAAAGGAATTATTGACTGCGCACTTTGAGGCACCCTGCGGCAAGGCACTATTTAAATGCACTTGTGTCATTGAGGGAGGGAAATGTCCAAGGAAACTATTAAAGGAAAACAATCAGTTAAATTCCACACAAATTTCAAAGGATTATCTTTCTGAATGAGGCAGAATACAATTTGAAGTCTCGCAAGTGAATGTTGGGAGACATGGGGAGAAGCCGTGGGGTGGCACACTGGCTTTGGCCTGGCACCCTTGGCATCTAATAGGCCTCAAACCCAACTTTTGCGGGAGACACTCGTCGATCAAAGGCCACTTCTCCGTGAGATTTTCTTTCCCCTCACCTCTTGAAAGGAAGGGGTCAGGAAGAAGGCACATGCATCTCAAAGTGAAAGGGTGAAGTAAAACCGTGAAAGAGATTTGTCAGGATGAAATAATGCAAGCAGCAGGCAAACTGGGGAAAATGAGAAGGACACAAGCAAACATTGAGAGAAAACATTTCAGTCAGCCTAGGAAACTATTCCAAATTGTGCAACTTCATACTTGTAAATTTGGTTCTTACATTGTAATTCAAAAAAGTTTTTTCTGTGAAGAAAAACTCAATAATGGGGTTTAAAGCTTAAAAGTTTATTTATTATTGTCACAAGTCAGCTCACATTAACACTGCAGTGAAGTTACTGTGAAAATCCTGCAATCGCCACACTCCTGTTCGGGTTACACTAAGGGACAATTTAGCATGGCCAATCTACCCTAACCTGCACATCTTTGGATACTAAGGGGCAATTTAGCATGGCCAATCTACCCTAACCTGCACATCTTTGGATACTAAGGGGCAATTTAGCATGGCCAATCCACCTAACCTACACATCTTTGGGACACTAAGGGACAATTTAGCATGGCCAATCCACCCTAACCTGCACATCTTTGGACACTAAGGGACAATTTAGCATGGCCAATCCACCTAACCTACATATCTTTGGACACTGAGGGACAATTTAGCATGGCCAATCCACCTAACCTTCACATCTTTGGACACTAAGGGACAATTTAACATGGCCAATCCACCTAACCTACATATCTTTGGACACTGAGGGGCAATTTAGCATGGCCAATCCACCCTAACCTGCACATCTTTGGACACTAAGGGACAATTTAGCATGGCCAATCCACCCTAACCTGCACATCTTTGGACACTAAGGGGCAATTTAGCATGGCCAATCCACCCTAACCTACACATCTTTGGACACTGAGGGGCAATTTAGCATGGCCAATCCACCCTAACCTGCACATCTTTGGACACTGAGGGACAATTTAGCATGGCCAATCCACCTAACCTGTAGATCTTTCAGACTGCGGGAGGAAACTAGAGCACCCGGAGGAAACCCACGCAGACACAGGGAGAATGTGCAGTCTTCACACAGACAGTGACCCGAACCGGGAATCGACTCCGTGTCCCTGGCAGTGCAAGGTAGCAGTGCTAACCACTGTGCCACCATGGGTTTACTGTTTCTGTGGCAGGTGAGGGTTTATATTAAATGTACAGTACAGACCATCCATCCTGATCACCCAATGCCAGTATTCATACTCCGTTATCGGGGATGCGATGGCCAAGTGGTATTATCATTAGACAATTAACCTGGAAACTCAGCTAATGGGTGGCATGGTGGCACTGCTGCCTCACAGCGCCAGGGACCGAGGATCAATTCCTGACTTGGGTCACTGTCTGTGTGGAGTTTGCACATTCTCCTCGTGTCTGCGTGAGTTTTCTCCGGGTGCTCTGGTTTCCTCCCACAGTGTGAAAGATGTGCAGGTTAGGGTGGATTGGCCATGTTAAATTGCCCCTTAGTGTTCAAAGATGTGTAGGTTAGGGTGGATTGGCCATGCTAAATTGTCCCTTAGTGTCCAAAGATGTGTAGGTTAGGGTGGATTGGCTGTGCTAAATTGTCCCTTAGTGTCCAAAGATGTGTAGGTTAGGGTGGATTGGCTATGCTAAATTGTCCCTTAGTGTCCAAAGATGTGTAGGTTAGGGTGGATTGGCCATGCTAAATTGTCCCTTAGTGTCCAAAGATGTGTAGGTTAGGGTGGATTGGCCGTGCTAAATTGTCCCTTAGTGTCCAAAGATGTGTAGGTTAGGGTGGATTGGCCGTGCTAAATTGTCCCCTTAGTGTCCAAAGATGTGTAGGTTAGGGTGGATTGGCCATGCTAAATTGCCCCTTAGTGTCCAAAGGTGTGTAGGTTAGATGGATTGGCCATGCTAAATTGTCCCTTAGGGTCGGGGGATGAGCTAGTGTAAACACATGAGGTTATGAGAATTGGGCCTGGGTGGGACTCGATGGGCCGAATAGCCTCCTCCTGCACTGTAGGGATTCTGTGATAAGCCTTACGGAAGGAAATCTGCCGTCCTAACCTGGTCTGGCCTACATGTGACTCACAGCAATGTGGTTGACTCTCAGTTGCCCTCCAAGGGCAACTAGGGATGGGCCATAAATGCTGGCCCAGCCAGCGACACCCATGTCCCACAAATAAATAGAGTAAACTATAGTTTTCTCAATCTAACTGCAGAACGCTCTCATTCCCTCCTGCCTTGTAGACCTATCTAGCTTCCTCCAAAATGCATCTCTGTTTGTCACAAGTCAAAATGAAAATTATACAGTCGGTGATTAAAATCCAAACAGTCAGGGGGGTGAAAAAAGCACTGTTCAAACACCTTGAATTAAATACAAGATGCTGGGGAGTCCTAACCCGCCCAGACTATTAACCTGTCTTTTCTCCTTTCAGTTCCCCACAGAGCTGCTGTGGACATCCAGCGTTCTTCCCGACGTTGTGCCCCTGTTCCAATACTCTGAATCTTAACCCTCTGCTGTCAAAAGCCATCGCATTTTCCTCCATCATCATCATCATCATCCAGCATCAAAATAAAAGCAGATGATTGCGGACGTCAGAATCTGAAATCAAAACAGGCAACGCTGGAAAATCTCAGCAGGTCGAAGCAGCAACCCTCCCCCCGCAGTCGAAATATCTCCCACTTCCTTTTGGCTTTGACATCTAGTCTCAAAACGTCAGCTCTCTTCTCTCGCCACAGATGCTGCCAGACCCGCTGAGATTTTCCAGCGTTTTCTCTCTTCCCTTCCAGTATTGTCGATGTTCGCGGCAATTGCTTCTTTAATTTTTCTTTCTCCTCCTGTCCAGCTCCCTGACAGAGAGACTGGGCCAAGATGAAAAGGTTCATTGCTTTGGCCTTGCTGTCCATATCCCTGAAAACGTGTGCGGGAAGTCACGACGGACACTTGGCCAATGCTGGAGTGCTGAGCAAGGTACGGACGGTTCCCCCCGTGACCCCAAAGCCTCCCGAGAGGCCTTTGGAATAATTCGGGACTGTCTTCCCCGCTTCTCTCTCTCTCTCTCTCTCTCTCTGTTTTGCGAAGGCTCTTTCTGCCTCTCCATTCTGGAGACTCTAAGTGATCGGAACGAGAATGAAAGGAACGCTTTTGCATCCCGTGTGTCTACTGCCTTTGTCTTTCTCAGGAATGGACTTCAGCTGTGCTTTGAAAGTTTTTGAAAGTAAAGGCAGCACAGTGACCCAGTGGGTTATCACTGCTGCCTCACAGCACCAGGGACCCACGTTCAATTCCCAGCAGCACAGTGACACAGTGGGTTATCACTGCTGTCTCACAGCACCAGGGACCCACGTTCAATTCCCAGCAGCGCAGTGACACAGTGGGTTATCACTGCTGCCTCACAGCACCAGGGACCCACGTTCAATTCCCAGCAGCGCGGTGACACAGTGGGTTAGCGCTGCTGTCTCACAGCACCAAGGACCCGGGTTCAACTCCCGGCTTGAGTCACTGTCTGTGCGGAATTGCATATTCTCCCCATGTCTGCGTGGGTTTCATCCGGGTGCTCAGGTTCCTCCCTCAGTCCGAAAGACGTGCAGGTTAGGTGGATTGGCCATGCTAAATTGCCCCTTAGCGTCCAAAGATGTGCAGGTTAGGGGGATTGGCCATGCTAAATTGTCCCTTAGTGTCCAAAGATGTGTAGGTTAGGGTGGATTGGCCATGCTAAATTGCCCCTTAGCATCCAAAGATGTGCAGGTTAGGTGGATTGCCATGCTAAATTGCCCCTTAGTCGTCCAAAGATGTGCAGGTTAGGGGGATTGGCCATGCTAAATGCCCCTTAGCATCCAAAGATGTGCAGGTTAGGTGGATTGGCATGCTAAATTGCCCCTTAGCATCCAAAGATGTGCAGGTTAGGTGGATTGGCCATCTAAATTGTCCCTTAGTGTCCAAAGATGTGTAGGTTAGGTGGATTCGCCATGCTAAATTGTCCCTTAGTGTCCAAAGATGTGCAGGTTAAGTGGATTGGCCATGCTAAATTGCCACTTAGTGTCCAAAGATGTGCCGGTTAGGTGAATTGGCCATGCTAAATTGTCCCTTAGCATCCAAAGATGTGCAGGTTAGAGCGGATTGGCCATGCTAAATTGCCCCTTAGCATCCAAAGATGTGCTGGTTAGGTGAATTGGCCATGCTAAATTGCCCCTTAGTGTCCAAAGATGTGCCGGTTAGGTGAATTGGCCATGCTAAATTACCCCTTAATGTTAGAGTAAATGCATGGGGTTACAGGGATAGGGGCTGAGTGGGATTGAGGTCGGTGCAGACGTGATGGGCCGAGTGGGCTCTTTCTGCACTGTAGGGCGGCACGGTGGCACAGTGGTTAGCGCTGTTGCCTCACAGTGCCAGGGACCCGGGTTCAATTCCCAGCTTGGGTCACTCTCTGTGTGGAGTCTGCACATTCTCCCCGTGTCTGTGTGGGTTTCCTCCCACCGTCTGAAGATGTATAAGTTAGGTGCATTAGCCAATGCTAAATTGCCCCTTAGCGTCCAAAGACTTAATTGTCAGTGTTGGTTGTGAAAAGCACGGTGCAAATGATTTAAAATGCAAGGAAAAAGCTGAAATTTGTGATGGTGAATGGTAGACTGTGTACTGGGTGTGGTGTGTACACCTGATGGTAAAGTGTGTATGCCTAACAGTGAAGTGTGTATACACCTGATGGTCAGGTGTTTGTACATCTGACGGTAATGTGTGTACACCCGATGCTAAGATGTGTACACCTTGGCGCTAAGGTGGTTTATTGGCGCTAAGGTGTGTACACCAGGCGCTAAGATGTGTACACTGGGCAGTAAAGTGTGTACACTGATGCTAAGATGTGTACACCAGGTGCTAAGATGTGTACACTGATGCTAAGGTGTGTACACCAGGCGCTAAGATGTGTACACCGGGCGGTAAAGTGTGTTCACCAGGCAGTAAAGTGTGTACACTGATGCTAAGGTGTGTACACTTGGCACTAAGATGTGTACACCGGGCGCTAAGATGTCTACACTCAGCGCTAAGATATCTACACTCGGCGCTAAGGTGTGTACGCTCAGCGCTAAGGAATCTACACTCAGCGCTAAGGTGTGTACACCTGGCAGTAAGGTATACCCGGTGGTAAACTGCGTACACCCGGCGGTGGGGTGTGTACACTTGGCGGTGATTAGATGTGTACACCCAGTGGCGCTGAATCTCCCATTTTTCTGTTACAGGTGAACACGAACGCGGACAAACTGCCTCTCCTCTTCCTGAAACGTTTCTACGATGGCCTGTCCTACGATGGATTTGTGGGATTGATGGGAAGGCGAATGGCTGGTAAGTTCCAAATCCACCGCAAATTGAGCGTCTTTAAGCTCATCTGCGGTGCGGGCATCACTGGCAAGGTTGGCACTTACTGCCACGCCAGAGGGCAGTTAAGGATCTAATTGCATTTGTAAGTGACTGGAGTCCCTGGGTAAGGAGCACAGGATTCCTTTCCTTCGAAAGGTGAATTCATAAAGGGCAAAGAGATGGCAGAACAGCTGAACAAATATTTTGGATCCGTCTTCACTGAGGAGGACACAAATAACCTTCCAGAAATACGCGGGGGGGGGGGGGGGGGTGCACAGGGTCTCGGAGGAACTGAAAGAAATTCTTATCAGTCAGGAAATTGCACTGGGGAAGTTGCTGGGATTAAAACCCAGTAAATCCCCAGGGCCTGATGCTCTGCATCCCAGAGCACTCAAGGAAATGGCCCAAGAAATATTGGACGTGTTGGTGATCATTTTCCCATATTCTATAGACTCTGGAAGAGTTCCAGTGGATTGGAGGGTAGCTAACGTAACCTCACTTTTTAAAAAAGGAGAGAAATTGGGGAATTATAGACCGGTGAGCCTGACATCGGTGCTGGATTCAATTATTGAGGATGTAATATCGGAGCATCTGGAAAGCGGTGACAGGATCAGTCCAAGTCAAACACGGATTCACTAAAGGGAAATCGTGCTTGACAAATCTGGGATTTTTGAGGATGTGATCAGTAGAGTGGACAAGGGTGAACCAGTGGATGTTGTGTATCTGGACTTTTCAAAAAGCTTTTGACAAAGTCCCACACAAGAGATTACTGAGCAAAATTAAAGCTTGTGGTATTGGGGTAATATATCGATGTGGATAGAGAACTGGTGGGCAGAGAGAGAATGGGAATAAACGGGTCCTTTTTAGAATGGCAGGCAGTAACTAATGGGGTACTGCAGAATTCAGTGCTGGGACCCCAGCTATTCACAATATACATTAATAATTTGGACAAAGGAATTGAATGCAATATCTCCAAATTTGCAGGCGATACTAAGCTGGGTGGCAGCGTGTGCTCTGAGGAGGATGCTAAGAGGCTGCAGAGTGACATGGACAGGCTCGCTGAGTGGACAAATGTAATATAATGTGGATAAGTGGGAGGTTATCCACTTTGGTAGCAAATAGGGAAAGGAAGATTATTCTCTGGACGGTAGCAGTTTTGGAAAAGGGGAAATGCAACATGACCTGGGAGTCACGGTGGAACAGTCGCTGAAGGTTGATATACAGGGACAGCAGGGGGTGAGGAAAACCAAGGTCAGCCTGGCCTTCGTAGCCAGAGGACTTGAGTATTGGAGTGAGAATGTCTTGCTGCAGTTTTACTGGGCCTTGGAGAGGCCACATCTCGAGTACCGTGTGCAGTTTTGGTCTCCTAGTCTGTGAAAGGAGATTCTTGTTATTGAGGGATTCCAGCAAAGGTTCACCAGCCTGATTCCTGGAATGGTGTGTGGAGAGAGGCTGGACTGACTGGCCATGTACTTACTGGAATTGTGAAGAATGAGAGGGGATCTCCGAGAATCCTGATGGGACTGGATAGGTTAGATACAGGAAGAATGTTCCTGATGTTGGGGAAGTCCAGAACCAGGGATCACAGTCTAAGAATAATGGATAAACCATTCAGCACTGAGATGGGGAAGAACTTCTTCACTCAGAGTTACGAACCTGTGGAATTCTCTCCCACAGAAAGTTGTCGGGGTGAGTTGGTTAGATATGTTCAAGAGGGAGCTGGACGTGACCTTTGTGGCTAAAGGGATCAAGGGGAAAGGAGAGAAAGCAGGAGTGGGACAACAGCATGATCAGGCATGATCATATTGAATGGCGGTGCAAGCTCGATGGGCTGAATGGCCTACTCCTATCTTCTATATTTTCTGTTGCTACAAAAGAACGTCAATGAGGCAATTGGGCTTTTAACCAAACTAGTCAAATCTTCCCAGCCAGTGATAGCACCTTTTCATCGGCAGGTAATTTGCAAACTAACACCTTCCTGGGTGCCACACTGTCAGAAGGATGTGGAGGCTTTGGAGAGGGGACAGAAAAGATTTACCAGGATGTTGCCTGGTATGGAGGGCATTAGCTATGAGGAGAGGTTGAGAGGTGGCCTGATAGAGGTTTCTAAGATTATGAGTGGCATGGACAGAGTGGATGGTCAGATGCTCTTTCCTAGGGTAGAAAAATCAAGTATTAGAACATAGAACATTACAGGACAGTACAGGCCCTTCGGCCCTCAATACTGCGCTGACCCGTGGAACCAATCTAATGGCCCTCTAACCTAAACTGTTCCAATATTATCCATATGCCTATCCACTGAATACTAGGGGAGATAAGTTTAAGGTGCGTGCGGGCAAGTTTAGAGGAGATATACGAGGCAAATTTTTTGACACAAAGGGTACTGAATGTCTGGAATGCGCTGCCTGGGGAGGTGGTGGGAGCATTTAAGGGGGAACTGGATGAATACATGAATAGGACAGGAATGGAAAGATATCGACTCCATAAGTGTGTACAGTTTTAGTTTAGGCAGGCATGAACGTTGGGAGGGCCAAAGGGCCTGTTCCTGTGCTGTGCTGTACTGTTCTTTGTATCAATAGGATGCCCTCAAGTTCCCACTGTTAAGAGTGTGTGTCACAAGAACAAAAACTGTACAGAGTGCCGCGGACTCCTGAGGGCACCGTGTATTTGGCTCCCTCAACAGGAACATTGAGTTCCATCCACCAATGTTCCTACTCCCGGCTGCTGTCCAGCGACACCTGCTGGTAGCACACTGCGAAGACAAGTCGAGGTTTCGCACTCAGCACTGGGCACAGGAGTTGGGACATTCTGTTATGAGACATTGGTGAGGCCACATTTGGAGGACGGTGTACAATTCTGGTCACCCTGCTACATGAAAGATGTTATTAATCTGGAAAGGGGGCAAAAACCAGATTGACAAGGATGTTACCGGGACTGGAAGGGTTTAAATTAGAAGGAGAGGCTGGATAGGCCGGGACTTTTTCCCCTGGAGCGTAGGAGGATGAAGGGTGACCTTATAGAGGTTTCTAAAACCACGAGGGGCATCGATAAGATGAATAAACCACAATCTTTTCCCCAGGGTAGGGGAGTCCAAAACTAGAGGGTGTAGGTTGAAAGTGAGAGGGGGAAAGGGGACCTGAGGGGCAACTTTTTCACACAGAGGGTGTGTGGAATGAACTGCCAGAGGAGGTGGTGCTGGTCGGGGTACAACGACAACATTTAAAGGACATTTGGACGGGTACATGGATGGGGAAAGGGATATGGGCCAAACACAGGCAAACGGGACTAGTTCAGATTGGGAAATCTGGTCAGTATGGACGGGATGGGCCGAAGGGCCTCTTTCTGCACTGTATATCTCTCTAATGCCCTAGTGTGGAATAGCTCAACAGAGGTCAAATGTCAGGGTTCACACAGAATAGGTACTTGGAGTAAGTCTGAGGCAATGCCCTTCCAAGAAATAAAGGCGTTTGGGATATGGGAGAGAATTTGACACGGGAATTGTACACATTGCACAAAAGACTCTGAAGATGTTAAAATGCTGACATAATGCTGTGACTGTGCACAAACAGAACGTTATTCCTTCTTTTTTACAGATGTAAACGAAATTCCTGTGGCTCAGAAAAGTAAGTGATCCAACACCAATTTTCCCTTTGCTCACTGCTCAATCACTGTTTAACAATCAGAAGCAGCCCCCATAACCCACTCAGGGTTCTCATGGGGCACCTTCACTTACAGTAGGGAGAAAGGGGCAACACGGTGGCACAGTGGGTTAGCACTGCTGCCTCACAACGCCAGGGACCTGGGTTTGATTCCCGGCTTGGGTCACTGTCTGTGTGGAGTTTGCACGTTCTCCCTGTGTCTGCGTGGGTTTCCTCCGGGGGCTCCGGTTTCCCTCCACAGTCCAAAGATGTGTAGGTTAGGGTGGATTGGCCATGCTAAATTGCCCCTTAGTGTCCAAAAACGTGCAAGTTAGGTGGATTGGCCATGCTAAATTGTCCCTTAGTGTCCAAAGATGTGTAGGTTATGTGGATTAGCCGTGCTAAATTGTCCCCTTAGTGTCCAAAGATGTGTAGGTTAGGTGAATTAGCATGGTAAATTGCCCCTTAGTGTCCAAAGATGTGCAGGTTAGGTGGATTGGCCATGCTAAATTGTCCCTTAGTGTCCAAAGATGTGTAGGTTAGGTGAATTAGCATGGTAAATTGCCCCTTAGTGTCGAAAGATGTGCAAGTTAGGTGGATTGACCATGCTAAATTACCCCTTAGTGTCTGAAGATGTGCAGGTTAGGGTGGATTGGCCATGCTAAATTGTCCCTTAGTGTCCAAAGATGTGCAGGTTAGGGTGGATTGGCCATGCTAAATTGTCCCTTAGTATCCAAAGATGTGTAGGTTAGGTGGATTAGCCGTGCTAAATTGTCCCCTTAGTGTCCAAAGATGTGTAGGTTAGGTGAATTAGCATGGTAAATTGCCCCTTAGTGTCCAAAGATGTGCAGGTTAGGTGGATTGGCCATGCTAAATTGTCCCTTAGTGTCCAAAGATGTGTAGGTTAGGTGAATTAGCATGGTAAATTGCCCCTTAGTGTCGAAAGATGTGCAAGTAGGTGGATTGACCATGCTAAATTACCCCTTAGTGTCTGAGATGTGCAGGTTAGGGTGGATTGGCCATGCTAAATTGTCCCTTAGTGTCCAAAGATGGCAGGTTAGGGTGGATTGGCCATGCAAATTGTCCCTATATCCAAAGATGTGTAGGTTATTTAGCCGTGCTAAATTGTCCCCTAGTTCCAAAGAGTTGGTTAGGTGAATAGCATGTAAATTGCCCCTTAGTGTCCAAAGATGTGCAGGTTAGGTTGGATTGGCCATGCTAAATTGTCCCTTAGTATCCAAAGATGTGTAGGTTAGGTGATTGGCCATGCTAAATTGTCCCTTAGTGTCCAAAGATGTGCAGGTTAGGGTGGATTGGCCATGCTAAATTGTCCCTTAGTATCCAAAGATGTGTAGGTTAGGTGGATTGGCCATGCTAAATTGTCCCTTAGGTCCAAGATGTGCAGTTAGGGTGGATTGGCCATGCTAAATTGTCCCTTAGTGTCCAAAGTGGCTTGGATGGCCATGCTAAATTGTCCCTAGTGTCCAAAGATGTGCAGGTTAGGGTGGATTGGCCATGCTAAATTGTCCTTAGTGTCCAAAGATGTGCAGGTTAGGGTGGATTGGCCATGCTAAATTGTCCCTTAGTGTCCAAAGATGTGCAGGTTAGGGTGGATTGGCCATGCTAAATTGTCCCTTAGTGTCCAAAGATGTGCAGGTTAGGGTGGATTGGCCATGCTAAATTGTCCCTTAGTGTCCAAAGATGTGCAGGGTTGGGTTTGGGCTAAATTGCCCTTAGTGTCCAAAGATGTGCAGGTTAGGGTGGATTGGCCATGCTAAATTGTCCCTTAGTGTCCAAAGATGTGTCGGTTATGTGGATTGGCCATGTCAAATTACCTGTTGGTTTGGACACTAATCACACAGACAGTGACCCAAGCCGGGAATCAAACACAGGTCCTTGACGCATTGTTAACCACTGTGCCACCCCAAAATTTTAAAGTTTATTAATTCACGTCACAAGTAGGCTTACATTAACACTGCAATGAAGCTACTGTGAAAATCCCATACTCCAGTACGGATATGCCGAGGAAGAATTTAGCAAGTTCATGCACCCTAACCAGCACATCTTTCGGGCTGTGGGAGGAAACTGAAGCGCCTGGAGGAAACCCATGCAGACATGGGGAGAATGTGCAAACTCCACACAGACAGTGACAGGAGCTGGGAATTGAACCCGGCTCCCTGGCACTGTGAGGCAGCAATGCTAATCACTGTTCTATCTCACCACCCGCTTTGGACAGCAGATTGCCTTCCCTAAAGGATAATAGTGAACCAGATGGATCATTCCGACCCACATGATAACCCTCGGCACATGGACTGCAGCGATTCAAGAAGGCAGCTCACTCCCACCTTCTCAAGGTGGGGATTAGGGATCGGCAATAAATGCTGGCCAACCAGTGACACCCGTGTCCCACCAATGGACAGGAAAAAATATTGTCCATCCCACTTGCAATGATTTACATGGCAAAAGGAAGAGGAAAACTAAGTCTGAGGTTATTTCTCTGTTTGCCAACTCTCTCACACACTCCCTCCTATCTATTAATACTTACTCCTCTGCAATATAACATTATGTTGCTTTATTAACAGAAACATTGGCCGGAATTCTCTAATCTCATTATTAAAGGAATGAATTTTCCTTTTCCTTTACAGGGGACATGAATGATTTCTTTGTGGGTCTGATGGGAAGGAGAAATATGCAATTTGGTAAGAATGAAACACTCAGTGTCTTTTTCCCGCACCAACTGGTCCCTTTCTCGGTAGAGAGGTATTGCGTTTCGGTCTGAGAAGCCTTTTTCGAGTGTTGACACTGCTGTGTCAGCCCGTGTGCTGGAGGTGGGGCCCACAGCAGACAGAGCCTCAAACAATTCCAACAGACCAAACTCATGACCAGAGCAACACCAAAGTCTCCCAATACAAGGATTATTTCATCAATGCAGTGAGTGCAGGCTAGTTACGACGTGCAAATTATTTATCATCTCCAGGCGTGATTCACCAGCCTTCTCCAATCTAGGCAAACACATGTCTATGTACACAGTCTACCTACAAACAATTTAGCATGGCCAATCCACCCTAACCTACACATCTTTGGACACTAAGGGACAATTTAGCATGGCCAATCCACCTAACCTACACATCTTTGGACACTAAGGGACAATTTAGCATGGCCAATCCACCTAACCTACACATCTTTGGACACTAAGGGACAATTTAGCATGGCCAATCCACCTAACCTACACATCTTTGGACACTAAGGGACAATTTAGCATGGCCAATCCACCTAACTACACATCTTTGGACACTAAGGGAAATTTAGCATGCCATCCACCCTAACCTACACATCTTTGGACACTAAGGGACAATTTAGCATGGCCAATCCACCTAACCTACACATCTTGGACACTAAGGGACAATTTAGCATGGCCAATCCACCTAACCACACATCTTTGGACACTAAGGGACAATTTAGCATGGCCAATCCACCTAACCTACACATCTTTGGACACTAAGGGACAATTTAGCATGGCCAATCCACCTAACCTACACATCTTTGGACACTAAGGGACAATTTAGCATGGCCAATCCACCCTAATCTGCACATCTTTGGACACTAAGGGACAATTTAGCATGGTCAATCTCCACTAACTGCACATCTTTGGACACTAAGGGACAATTTAACATGGCCAATCCACCCTAACCTACACATCTTTGGACAGTAAGGGACAATTTAGCATGGCCCAAACCCACCTAACCTACACATCTTTGGACACTAAGGGACAATTTAGCATGGCCAATCCACCTAACCTACACATCTTTGGACACTAAGGGGCAATTTAGCATGGCCAATCCACCCTAACCTACACATCTTTGGACACTAGGGACAATTTAGCATGGCCAATCCACCTAATCTGCACATCTTTGGACATGAAGGGACAATTTAGCATGGTCAATCCCCCACTAACCTGCACATCTTTGGACACTAAGGGGTAATTTAGCATGGCCAATCCACCTAACCTACACATCTTTGGACACTAAGGGACAATTTAGCATGGCCCAATCCACCCTAACCTGCACATCTTTGGACACTAAGGGGTAATTTAGCATGGCCAATCCATCTAACCTGCACATCTTTGGACTGTGGGAGGAAACTGGAGGAAACCCACGCAGACATGGGGGGACTCCACACAGACGGTGACCCAAGCCGGGAATCGAACCTGGGTCCCTGGCACTGTGAGGCAACAGCGCTAACCACTATGGCACCCCCAATGACGTAGGAGGACCTGCTACAGGAACCAGCAGCTGAGTTTAACTTCTCACTGAAAGACGAGCAGGCCAGCGCTCACTCAGTACTGCACTGGGCCTAGATTCTGGGCCCAAATCTTTGGACTGGCACAGGAACCCACTCCCTTTTGATTCAGCGGCACAGCTGAAAACTGAGGAGGCAGCGGAAATAACACCACAATAATCATTTCAAATGTCACATTCAAACAGGTACATCAACCACTTTGAATAATGATGTTGCAGAGGGTGAAGGAGTCAGTACTCCCTCCAAGTGCAAGCTGAGGTAATTATTTCATATCTTTCAAATGCTTAATTAAAAGTGAAATTTAATAGCAAGCGACTGTTAGAAAGATAGAAAAATGTTGATAATGCTCAGCAGCGTGTATGGAGAGAGTCAATGTTTCAGGTCAAATTAAGATTTCAAGCTGAAAATGCCGACTATTTCTCTCTCCACAGATGCTGCCTGATTTTCCAACTATTTCCATAATTTCCTTTTCGATTTCAGACTTCCGGCAGCTGTAGTATTTCACTTTTGCGTTGGGGTGATGTTTCTTTAAAAGAAAAGGTTATTTTGTTTTGTTTCGCCCTCTTTCCTCCCACTGAGAAACTCAGCCAGCCCGAGAGTCACACTTCGATTTAAGGTTTGCATCTTCCGATGTCACTGCACATCAGATGTGGGTCCTTCACCTCCCCCGGGTTCTGGGGGCGGGGGGGTGGGGCCAGGGTGGTTTGCAGCATTCAGTGCCACGCCTGCATCATGCACTAATCACGTCAGGCATTAGTTTCATAGAATTGTGGAAACCCTACAGTGCAGAAGAGGCCATTCAGCCCATCAGGTCTGCACCTCTGAAAGAGTATCTTACCCAAACCCTCTTCCCTGCCGTTTCTCCATAACTCCGCACATTCAGCATGGCCGATCCACTCTAACCTGCACATCTTTGGACACTAAGGGGCAATTTAGCATGGCCAATCCACCTAACCTACACATCTTTGGACACTAAGGGGCAATTTAGCATGGCCAATCCACCTAACCTGCACATCTTTGAACACTAAGGGCAATTTAGCATGGCCAATCCACCTAACCTGCACATCTTTGAACACTAAGGGGCAATTTAGCATGGCCAATCACCTAACCTACACATCTTTGGACACTAAGGGACAATTTAGCATGGCCAATCCACCTAACCTGCACATCTTTGGACACTAAGGGGCAATTTAGCATGGCCAATCCACTAACCTGCACATCTTTGAACACTAAGGGACAATTAGCATGGCCAATCCACCTAACCTGCACATCTTTGGACACTAAGGAACAATTTAGCATGGCCAATCCCCCTAACCTACACATCTTTGGTCACTAAGGGACAATTTAGCATGGCCAATCCCCCTAACCTACACATCTTTGGACACTAAGGGGCAATTTAGCACGGCCAATCCACCTAACCTACACATCTTTGGACTGTGGGAAGAAACTGGAGCACTGGAGGAAACCCACGCAGAAATGGGGAGAACGTGCAGGCTCTGCACAGACAGTGACCTGGGTCCCTGGCGCTGTGAGGCAGCAGGGCTAACCATTGTGCTGCCCATTTCATTTGTTAATTTAAATTTCCGAACGGGGATTGGGGGCAAAATAAAAACGGGTGTGGAGGTTGAGCATTCCTCTCTGGTTTGTGCACACCGTTCAGCAGGAAAGAGAGAATAATAAAGCAATACCTTTTTCTCTATTTTCAGGGCTTGTCGATCCATCTAACTGCCAGAGGAAGTGGGACCAGCGACCAAAGTGCACACCTATCCAAATAAACTCCCAACATTTGTTCTGTACAGAGGGGAATTGTATGGACGGTAGATTTGTATTTGACGCCTCCACGGACTCCAATTTGTGGGATTTTCGTTAACAATCTTCATTATTTCACAGCTTGACTTGGTGTTTCCCTCCCCCAGGCCATCTCCTCCGCTTCCGCTCCCAAATAAATATTCCCAATGTGCTTTATTATTTTTAAATCCAATCCTTAACAACCCCTCATTCTGGTCTTTTTATCTCTGCTGCTCTTGATTCCTGCAGAAGATTGTCTCGAAGTTTACCTCTTGCCCACTGATGGCCCCAGACCCCTTTCTAACCGGGTGTTTCATTTTCTGGAAAGTGGCCATTTCCAACACGCCGGTGTTCGCCTGATGCGGAATTCCCAAGAAATCATCAAATTTCCCTTCCATCCTCGTACGAATTACATTGACACCATTCCTTTCCCCACTCCCTCTGCAGACACCTTTCGAATGGTGACCATTCGAGAGTGTCTTAAAATGTTTCCTGTAGCAGTGAGAATAAATTGCTTCTCTCAGTCAACCAGGACAGTGTGCTTCGAGTGAGAACAGACCCTTTCGTGCCCTTAGACCACAAGATATAGGAGCAGAGTGAGGCCATTCAGCCCATTGAGTCTATCCCACCATGGCTGATATGTTTTTCAACCCCATTCTCCCATCCTTTCCCCATAATCTTTCACCCCCTTATCAACCACAAACATCATCTTAAAGACACTCAATGACCCGGCCTCCTTTGCAGCAATGAATTCCACAGATTTACCACACTCTGGCTGAAGAAATTTCCCCTCATCTTGGTTCAAAAGGGCTATGCCTTCAATCCTAGTCTCTCCGACTAATGGAAACATCTTCTCCACATCCGCTCTATCCAGCCTGTTCATATTTCTGTCAGTTTCAATGAGATTTCCCACCCACCACCCCCTCCCCCCATTTTTCTAAACTCCGAGTACAGACCCAGAGTTCTCAACCCTTCCTCATACAACAAGCTCTTCTTCATTCCAGGGATCATTCTTATGAATCTCTTCTGGACCCTTTCCAAGGCCAGCACATCATTAGATACAGGGCCCAAAATCACTCATAGTACTTATGAATCGCTTACAATTCACCCTGGCGGGGATGGATATCAGTCATATCACCAATGTTCCTCACAAACCAACCAATTCCTTCACAGTAAGGAGTCTCACAACACCAGGTTACAGCCCACATTTCTTTGGAAGCTTTCGGAGTGCTGCTTCCTCCGCAGATGAGTGGAAAAGCGTGTTCACAAACACGGCGTATATCGGCAATGCCAACCCGCCTCTCCGCTCCCCCCCCGGACAAAGGAGCAGTGCTCCGAAAGCTCGTGAATAAACCCGTCGGATTTTGGTATTGTGAGACGCCAGCATCGCCGCCTCACACTTCCTTCGTGAGCGGAATCATTCACTGAAGCAAGCGTGCACGGAGCTTCTTTCCTTTGCGAGCGATCCGAAACGTCTCTTCGAATATTTCTGCTTTGTGGAACTCATGATGTAGAGATGCCGGCGTTGGACTGGGGCAGTAAGAACTCAGTAAGAATCTAGCAACACCAATATCAAATAAATCGGTTGGATTTAAAATTGGTGTTGCTAGATTCTTATTGTGGAACTCCCCCAGGGGCATTTCGCCTCAACCTGTCGGGTTGCAAGTCAAAGATAAAATTGTTCAGGCAGCAACATTCTTGCAATGGCTTTTCCCTCCCCCCCCACCCCCGCCCTGGCCAAACTTGTCCTCCAGAAAGTCTGTTTGTCAGGGGGAGGCGCTTAACTCAAAAGGAACACCAAAAGCTCCCATCTCCTCCCCACGCTACATCACTCAGAAGAACATGTACCATGTGGTGTTTGACACACACTGACTCGGTTTTGTGTTATCCTGACAGGATCCTGTAACAGCCCAGTGTGATCCGCTCATTGTTTCGAGTATTTGGGTGTGCGTTAGCTGATTGGTAGCCTCGCTGCGATTAGTAATTAACTGCATTGTGTTGACAGGCTTTATTCTGAAATAAATTGTGCCGTTCCAGAAGAAACTTAAAAAAAACCCCAGCATGTCGTTATTGAAGCCATTTCGAAGCGGGAATCTTTATTAAAAGGGAGTTTATTTTTAAGCTAAAGTACGCGCAGAAAAGCTCCATTTTTATCACTCCCCCCGCACAATTAACTGCAAATAATCTTCATCGAAGCGTACTATTTTATCAATTATTTACATTTTAAATTATAGTGGGAGAGATAATTCTTTGCAAAAAAAACAACCCCTTGCTATAAAAAAAAGTGCATTGTGTTATTTGACTGCAGTAATTAAAGAGTTAGCAAATGAGTCACGCGGTGTACAGGCTGTTGGAAACCTTCCCCCCACCCCTCACACCGTGCAAATCAATGACTGCGGACATCTCAGCCCAACTGGTGTCCAGACAGAAGCCTGGGAGCACCGGGATTTTGCCACGGCCGCAGGAGACGAGCTGGAGGGCCAGGCTGCAAGCTTCGGTTGCACCTCCTCCTGGTGCCCCAATCATAGAACATAGAACATTACAGCGCAGAACAGGCCCTTCGGCCTTCGATGTTGCACCGACCAATTAGGAAAAAGCAATGACCCTCTAATCTAACAATCGGGCATCAAGGCCAAGCGACCGGACCCTGTCCTCCACAGGATGAGGGTGGCACTGCCAACAGGGCACTAAAAAACATGCAGCTCACAGACTCGATGGATGAGAGCTGATGCAAAGAGAGAGACAAAGATGTGTAGGTTAGGGTGGATTGGCCATGCTAAATTGCCCCTTAGTGTCCAAAGATGTGTAGATTAGGTGGATTGGCCATGCTAAATTGCCCCTTAGTGTCCAAAGATTGTAGTTTAGTGGATGTGAGGTTAGGTGGATTGCTAAATCTAGTGTCCAAAGATGTGTAGGTTAGGGGGATTGGCCCAAATTGATAGTGCAGGTTAGGTGGATTGGCCATGCTAAATTGTCCCTTAGTGTCCAAAGATGTGTAGGTTAGGTGGATTGGCCATGCTAAATTGTCCTTAGTGTCCAAAGATGTATAGGTTAGGGTGGATTGGCCATGCTAAATTGTCCCTTAGTGTCCAAAGATGTGTAGGTTAGGTGGATTGGCCGTGCTAAATTGTCCCTTAGTGTCCAAAGATGTGTAGGTTAGGTGGATTGGCCGTGCTAAATTGCCCTTAGTGTCCAAAGATGTGTAGGTTAGGTGGATTGGCCATGCTAAATTGCCCTTAGTGTCCAAAGATGTGTAGGTTAGATTGCATGTTAAATTGCTCCTTAGTGTCCAAAGATGTGTAGGTTATGGATTGGCCATGCTAAATTGCCCCTTAGTGTCCAAAGATGTGTAGGTTAGGTGGATTGGCCATGCTAAATTGTCCCTTAGTGTCCAAAGATGTGTAGGTTAGGGTGGATTGGCCATGCTAAATTGTCCCTTAGTGTCCAAAGATGTGTAGGTTAGGGTGGATTGGCCATGCTAAATTGTCCCTTAGTGTCCAAAGATGTGTAGGTTAGGGTGGATTGGCCATGCTAAATTGTTCCTTAGTGTCCAAAGATGTGTAGGTTAGGGTGGATTGGCCATGCTAAATTGTCCCCTTAGTGTCCAAAGATGTGTAGGTTAGGTGGATTGGCCATGCTAAATTGTCCCTTAGTGTCCAAAGATGTGTAGGTTAGGTGGATTGGCCATGCTAAATTGTCCTTAGTGTCCAAAGATGTGTAGGTTAGGGTGGATTGGCCATGCTAAATTGTCCCTTAGTGTCCAAAGATGTGTAGGTTAGGGTGGATTGGCCATGCTAAATTGTCCCTTAGTGTCCAAAGATGTGTAGGTTAGGGTGGATTGGCCATGCTAAATTGTCCCTTAGTGTCCAAAGATGTGTAGGTTAGGTGGATTGGCCATGCTAAATTGCTCCTTAATGTCAGGGGATTAGCAGGGTAAATGCGTGAGGTTATGGAGATAAGGCTTGAGTGGGATTGTTGTTAGTGCAGAGTCAATGGGCAGAATGGCCTCCTTCTGCACAGTCAGGATTGTATGATTCTATGAAATGGGGAAAAAAACATAGACGATTTAACATTTTGAAATAAAAGAAAAATAAAAACCAAATCAGGGCTAGTCATCCATCTTGTGCAATGCTATAGAATGGGCAATAGCAATTCATCCTCCAGTCACACAGCTCCTGCTGTTACACCCTCTGACTGTGAAGGAACTGACGTCAGCCCCTGTGCAAATACAGTGATGTAGTGATATCAGCACTGAACCATTAACCCAGAAACTCAACTAGTTGTCCTAGGAACCCGGGCTCAAATCCCGCCACGGCCGATGGTGGAATTTAAATTCAATTAAAAAAACCTGGAAATAAGAATCTACTGATGACCATGAAACCACAGTCGGCAAAACAAGTATCTGGTTCACAAAATGTCCTTTAGAGAAGGAAATCGGCATTCCTTACCCGGTCTGGCCTACATATCATAGAATCTCTACAGGAGGCCCATTGAGTCAGACTGACTCTGACCGAGCATCTTATCCAGGCCTGATCCTCATAACCCCCACGTATATACAACCTGCTAATTCCCCTAACCTATGTATTTTGGTGCATTAAGGGACAATTTAGCATGGCTAATCCACCTAACCCACACATTTTTGACACCAAAAGGCAATTTAGCATGGCCAATCCCTCTAACCCACACATCTTTGGACACTAAGGGACAATTTAGCATGGCCAATCCACCCTAACCTACACATCTTTGGACACTAAGGGGCGATTTAGCATGGCCAATCCACCCTAACCTACACATCTTTGGACACTAAGGGGCAATTTAGCACAGCCAATCCACCTAATGCACATCTTTGGACACTAAGGGACAATTTAGCACGGCCAATCCACCCTAACCTACACATCTTTGGACACTAAGGGGCGATTTAGCATGGCCAATCCCCCTAACTGCACATCTTTGGACACTAAGGGGCAATTTAGCATGGCCAATCCCCCTAACCTGCACATCTTTGGACACTAAGGGGCAATTTAGCATGGCAATCCCCCTAACCTGCACATCTTTGGACACTAAGGGGCAATTTAGCATGGCCAATCCCCCTAACCTGCACATCTTTGGACACTAAGGGGCAATTTAGCATGGTCAGTCCATCTAACCTACACATCTTTGGACTGAGAGGGGAAACTAGAGCACCCAGAGGAAACCCACGCAGACACAGGGAGAACATGCAGACTTCACACAGACAGTGACTCAAACTGGGAATCAAACCCAGATCACTGGCACTGTAAGGCAGCGGTGCTCACCACTGTGTCACTGAGACCCCAAAGCTACAGCAATGCAGTTAACTCTTAATTGTTGTCTGAACCGGCTGAGTGAGACACTCAGTCTAAGGGGCAATTAAGGATGGACAACAAATGCGGGTCCAGGCAGGAACATGACATCCCGCAAATGTTTTTTTTGGAAACGGGCTGCTGCTACTCTAATTCTGTCTAACTTGGCGCCGAATCCTCAGCTCACTACATGACGTCTGTAATTTCTTCGACAGAATGACTACCTCCAACAGAGAGTACACAGGCCTGAGCAAATGTGGCTTTTCAAACCCATTAACGGGGGTGACTCCAGCCACAGCTTTTGCTTCTCTGGCCATAGTTTTTTTGGGTTTTGATTCACGCCGTGAAAAAAAACCCCCTTGTTTAAACGTGTCAATCTTGTGCGTGCACCACAAGCACCAGCGCACCTCTGCTTTTTCACAGGCCTGGAGTCAGCACAACGATGGCGATGCAAAACGGCTGCAGAATGAAGTGAACCATCAGCGCGCTACACTCTTCGCTCAATTGGCTAGTTAGAGATGGCGAAACGTGGGTTCAATTCCCGTACCGGCTGAGGTTATTCATAAACCTTCATGACGTTGCCCCTCGCCTGTGGTGTGCTGACCCCTCAGGTTAAATCACCAGCAGTCACAGCCTACTGGGACTGTGGCAACTTTACACGTGTGGAAAATGGGTTCTTATATCGAGGCACAGCGGAGATGGTGAATGTGTTGGCTCCTTCCTGGGGCCACTTGCACATGAGAATGTGCTGTTTAAAATTGCTGAACTCTATAAGCACAGAGCACCCAATATCTCACCTGATGTATAGGAGCCTCACAGGGCTTGACAGGGTCGATGCTGAGAAGCAGTTCCCCCTTGTGGAAGAGTCGAGGAGCAGAATCTAGAGAATCTAATTGTAGAGAAACATCGGCTTAATATTTATTATTGTCATATGTATTGGGATGCGGTGAAAAGTGTTGTTTCTTGCACGCTATACAAAGTATACTATTCAGAGAGAAGGAAAGGAGAGGGTACAGAATGCAGTATTACAGTCATAGCTAGGGTGTAGAAAAAGATCAACTTAATGCGAGGTAGGTCCATTCAAAAGTCTGACAGCAGCAGGGAAGAAGCTGTTCTTGAGTCGGTCAGTACGGGACCTCAGAGTTTTGTATCTTTTTCCCGACGGAAGAAGGTGGAAGAGAGAATGTCCGGGGTGTGTGGGGATTCTTGATTATGCCGGCTGCTTTTCCCCGAGACAGCGGGAAGTGTAGACAGAGTCAATGGATGGGAGGCTGGTTTGTGTGATGGATTGGTAAACCTTCACTACTTTCTCTGAGACGGGAGTGAATGTGTGGAATGCTTTCCCACAGAGGGCTGTAGAGGCTGGATTGTTCAGTATACGCACAGCTGAGATTTTTAATCAGGAAGGGAATTGAGGGGATAAGCAGCAAAGTGGAATTGAGGAATATCACAACATGATCTCGGTGAACGGCAGAGCAGACGCAACGGGCCAACTGGCCCACTTCATTTCTGATAGTCTCTCACAAAGGCCATCGCTTGAGTTCTATTCTTTCAATCGACTTTTCTTTCAACTATGCTCCATTGGAAAAGCTTTAAAATTGCTGTGACTGCAGAGTGTTAGCCCAGTAGGAGCAAAGTGTGGCGGGGGAGGTGGGGTAGGAAATGAGGGCTCAAGCTAAGAGAAACAGAGCAAAATACTTACACTGCAAGGTTTTATTTTAAAGGAACAGAGTCACAGAGGTTTACTGCATGCAAATAGGCCCTTCAGCCCAACTTGCCCATTACCACCCTTTTTTTAAACCACTAAGTTAGTCCCTATTACCCACATTTGACCTATATCCCTCTATACCCGTGATTTTTTAAAAGTCAATTGTACCAACCTTTACCACACCACCTCTGGCAGCTTGTGCCAGACATTCACCATCCTCTGTGAAAAAATTGCCCCTCTGGACCCTTTTGTATCTCTCCCCTCTCACCTTAACCTTATTCAAGTTTTAGACTCCCCTACCGGAGGCCGGAATCAAATCCAGATCTCTGACGGTGTGAGGCAGCAGTGCTAACCACCGTGACCCCCCAACCCTGCTCTATAACAGAGCCAGGAATGCTGCCACAGGCCTGGCTGCTACGGGTATCTTCCCCTGAGAGGCCGCTCCCCTCAACAGTATCCAAAACAGTATACCCTGTTTGAAAGGGGAATAGCCACAGGAGACCCCTGTACTAGCTGTCTGTCTCCCCTGACTGAACCTGTCTATCGCACTCCCTGCCCCACTGTACACTCTGCAGTGTGTCTATCTACTGCTCCAACTGAGCTACTGGAAACACTCCCTGTAGACAAAGTTGTCAGGGCGACTAGATTGTTTCCTGCCTTCCACTCAGTTTCCATTGCTGTCTTCCTTCTCGAAAAGGAGGGCTGCATCGTGCTAATGTCACCAGACTAGTAACCCAAAGGTGGAGGTTAATGCTCTGAGGAACACGGGTTCAAATCCCACCACGGCAGAAGAGACCATTCGACCCGTCAAGTCTGCACCAAATCTCCGACACAGTATCTTACCCGAGTCCTCTTCCCCCACCCTGTCCCCATTAGCCTCGCCGAGTCACAGAACCCCTATCGAGCACTCACAACAATCCACCCATTTCACCCAAATCACCGCATATGTAAAGATATTTTGGATAGGAGCAGAAAGAACAGAGTCGTTACAGTGTGAGATTTTAATCTCCCTAAGGTGGATTGGAAAGTACCTAGAGCTGGGGGTTTGGGCGGGCAGGAATTTGTAAAATGTGTACTGGAAGGATCGTTGGAGCAGTATGTGGCTAGCCTGACTAGAGAAGGGGCTATATTGGATTTAGTTCCGAGTAATGAGCCAGGGCAGGTGGTTGATGTTGTAGTACATGTGGCTAACAGTGACCACAATTCTGTCTACTTTAGGATACAGATGGAAAAGGATGCTTGTTGCCCTAGGGGCAGGGTGCTGAATTGGGGGAAGGCTAACTACGGTCGGATTAGGCAGGAACTTATGGAAACTGATTGGAACGGTTGTTTGAGGGTAAGTCCACGCTAGGCACGTGGGACTCTTTCAAGGGAATACTGAAAATGTTGCAAGATAAATATGTGCCAGCCAAGAGGAAAGATGGGAAAGGTAGGATTAGAGAGCCGTGGATTACTAGGGATATTGAGGACTTGGTTAGGAAGAAAAGAGAGGCGTATGGTAGGTCAAAGCAGCTGGGAACGGAGACAGTGTTGGAGGAATATAGAGAGAGTAGGAGGGAGCTCAAACAGGGAGTTAGAAGGGCAAAAAGAGGGCATGAAATGATTTTGGCGGATAGGATTAAGGAAAACCCAAAGGCTTTTTACTCCTATGTTAGGAATAAAAGGGTGGTGAGAGGAAAAATTGGACCTCTTAGGGACAGAGGAAGGGAACTGTGCTTAGAGCCCGAGGGAATGGCGGAGATCCTGAATGAATACTTTGCATCGGTATTCACGAAGGAGAGGGGCTTGTTGACAGCTCCTGTCTCTGAGGGAGCTGTGGACCAGGTGAGGGAAATATCCATACCGAGGGAGGAAGTGTTAGAGCTTCTAGGTAGCATTAAAACTGATAAATCTCCTGGGCCTGATGGCATTTATCCCAGACTGCTTAGAGAGGTGCGAGGTGAAATTGCTGGGCCTCTGACGCAAATCTTTGTCTCTTCCTTGGACACAGGTGAGGTCCCAGAGGACTGGAGAATAGCTAATGTTGTGCCGTTGTTTAAAAAGGGTAGTAGGGATAACCCTGGAAATTATAGGCCGGTGAGTTTGACGTCAGTGGTAGGGAAGCTGTTGGAGGGGATTCTTAGAGATAGGATGTATAGGCACTTAGAGCGTTGCGATCTGATTAGGAATATGCAGTATGGATTTGTTAAGGGGAGGTCGTGCCTTACAAACCTGGTAGAATTTTTTGAGGAGGTGACGAAATCAGTGGACGAAGGGCGAGCCATTGATGTCGTCTATTTGGATTTTAGTAACGCATTTGACAAAGTCCCTCATGGGAGGTTAGTCGAGAAGGTCAAGGCAAATGGGATACAAGGACAGGTAGCTAGATGGATAAGTAACTGGCTTGGTAATAGGAGACAGAGAGTAATAGTAGAAGGGTGTTTTTCTAGCTGGAGGTCGGTCACTAGTGGTGTGCCGCAGGGCTCGGTACTGGGACCTCTTCTATTTGTAATATATATAAATGACTTGGAAAAGGGAGTAAGTGGAGTGATCAGCAAGTTTGCAGACGATACAAAGATGGCTGGACTTGCGGATAGTGAGGAGCATTGTCAGACGATACAGCAGGAACATAGATAGGCTGGTAGTTTGGGCAGATAGATGGCAGATGGAATTCAATCCTGATAAATGCAAGGTGATGCATTTCGGGAGAAAGAATGTAGGGGGGAGATATATGATAAAGGGTAGACCTATTAAGAGTATAGAAACGCAGAAGGACCTGGGGGTGCAGGTGAACAAGTCTCTGAAGGTGGCAGAGCAAGTGGAGAAGGTTGTGAAGAAAGCATATAGTATGTTAGCCTTTATAGGAAGGGTATAGAGTACAAGAGCTGGCCTTTAATGTTGCAGTTGTATAAAATGTTGGTTAGACCTCATTTGGAATACTGCATCCAGTTCTGGTCACCTTACTACCGGAAGGACGTGGAGACTCTGGAGAGAGTGCAGAGGAGGTTTACCAGGATGCTGCCTGGTATGGAAGGTCTGAGTTACAAGGAGAGGTTAGGCAAATTGGGACTGTTTTCCTTAGAAAGACGCAGACTTAGAGGAGATCTAATAGAGGTGTACAAGATTATGAGGGGTATAGATAGAGTAAACAGGGTTAAGCTTTTTCCTAGGATGGACTCGAATAGCACGAGGGTTCACGGGCTTAGGGTGAGGGGGGTAAGGTATAATTTGGATGCTAGAGGGAGTTTTTTCACACAGAGGGTGGTGGGGGTATGGAATGCACTGCCAAGTAAAGTGTGGAGGCAGGTACTCTGGAGTTATTTAAGAGATATTTAGATGGGCACATGAACAGAATGGGAATGGAGGGGTATAGAAAACTGATTTAAAATAGGGATCATGAGCCTTGGGAGACACTGGGAAGTGTGTAAATAGATGATGATATTGATGTACTTGTTTTTATCCTACAGGTGCTTTGGTTCACCTTGTTGTCTAATGAGGGGCATACACACGATGGGTCGTGAGAGGGCTGCTCTTGGATCTTTTTTCGAGAGTATCCTAGTGCTTCACATCGTTAGTGTACGCTTGACCTGGACCATTTGATGGGCAACACGACAGCTCAGTGACTATCGCTGTGCTGTGAAGATACATGGATTTGGGCCTGTGTCTGTGGGAGTTTGCGCATTCTCCCCGTGCTTGCGTGGGTTTTCTCCGGGTGCTCCGGTTTCCTCCCACATCCCAAAGATGTGCTCTTAGGCTAATTGGCAAAACAAATTCTCCCTAAATTGTCTCAAATTTGTTTTTTAATCCATAGATCTATAAACATGGACAGGGATCGTGGGTAGAGGTGGGAACAGCAGGGCTCGTTGGGCCGAAGGGCCTGTTTCCCATGCTGTTTTTGTTCTTTGACTAAATCATCACGAGGAACCATCCGTGCTGTCGAGAGCCCCCAGCTTCAGCAGCTCAGTGTTGCCACCAACAGGTCCTGGGGGGTACTCCCTCTCTAAATTGAAAAGCAACAACTTGTATTTCTATAGCTTCTTTCAACATGACAAAACATTCAAACGTTTAACACCAAGATGCACAAGGCAATCAGATTCCCTGTAGGGCAGAAGAGGCTATTCGGCCCACCGTAAGGGACAATTTAGCATGGCCAATCCACTTAACGTGCACAGGAAACAAAAAGTAATGATCAATGAATACCCTTCCGAATGGAAAGTAGGTTCAAGTAGTGTTCCACAGGGCTCAGTGTTGGAACCCTTGCTGTTTGTTATATATTAACAATTTGGACTTTGGTTGAGCTCTGGGACCAGAGTTCAACTCTGATAAGTGTGAGGTAATGCATTTGGGGAGGTCAAATATAAAATAGGGAATACACAATGAATGGGAATATATTCAGAGGGGTAGATAATGTACAGGATCTTGGTATGGAAATACACAGGCCCTAAAGGCAGCAGTACAGTAGATAAGGTTGTAAAGGCAGCACACAGAATGCTCTCCTTCATGGCAAAAGTAGGGATATGATAAAACTGCATAAGGACACTGGTGAGGAGTATTGTGCACAGTTCTGGTCACTTTACAGGAATGACGTAAATGCTCTGGAGAGCGTACAGATAAGATTTACTAGAATGTTGCCAGGGCTGGGGAATTGTAGCTTTGAAGGGAGTTATTTTCCTTGGAACAGAAAAAGCTGAGGGAGTGATATGATTGGGGTGCACAAATTGTGAGGGAAGGTAGAGGGTAGACAGGAAGAACCAGTTTCTCTTGGCAGTGTTCGAAAACCAGGGGCCATAGATCGAAGCTAAGTGGCAGAAGGATTAAATGGGGTAAGAAACATTTTTTTTAAGAAAGGTAGTGGAGGATTTCTGGAATTCACTGCCTGAGTTGGTGGTGGAGACAGAGACCCAAAACTCAAAAAAAAAATACCGAGATCCAAACCTCAAGTGCTGTAAATTGCAAAGTTGTGGGCCGTGTGTTGGAAGATGTGATTAGAAAGGGCACCCGGCTGTCTTTGGGTCAGCATGGACCCAATGGCCCCCTTCTGTGCCATCATCATTCCTCTGATTCTAACCAGGACAGCAAGGACATGGAAACACCAGCACCTTCAAGTCAGGCCATTCTCAGTACATAGAATCCCTGGGTCAAAAATCCAGGAATTCCCCCTCAACACTATCAGAATACCTTCAACATTCAGACTGCAGCAGTCTAGACCACCAACTCAAAGCCAATTAGGGATGGACCAACAAATGCATCTCGTGCCAGTGGCATCCACTTCCGAGAATTAATTTGAAGAAACAGAGAGATGGAATCAGAAGTGTATTATTCAACCATCACTTCTTCCCCCACCCCATCCCACTCCAAGGAAAGAATAATCTAAGCCCCAAATAAGCAGGAGAAAACCCTTTATTATGATTTAGCGCAATGGGTCTGTACTCGGAGTTTAGAAGGACGAGGGGGGATCTCATTGAAACTTACAGAATACTGAGAGGCCCTGGATAGAGTGGATGTGGAGAGGATGTTTTCACTAGTAGGAGAAACTAGAACCAGAGAGGGCTCAACCTCAGGCTAATGGAACATAGAACATAGAACACTACAGCACAGAACAGGCCCTTCAGCCTTCGATGTTGTGCCGACCAAAATAAAAAGCAATGCCCCTCCAAACTAAACCATTCCCTTCTCTTTCATATACTTATCAATTAACCTCTTAAACGCCACCAAACTTGGCGCATCTACAACAGCTGCAGGCAGGGCATTCCACTCCCTAATCACTCTTTGAGTAAAGAACCTACCTCTGATATCCGTCCTATAACTCATACCCCTTAATTTAAAGCGGTGTCCCCTCGTGCTAGCTTTCTCCATCCTAGGAAAAAGGCTATCACTGTCCACCCTATCCAACCCTCTAATCATCTTATATGCTTCAATAAGATCCCCCCTTAGCCGCCTCCTTTCTAACGAAAACAACCTCAAATCCTTCAACCTCTCTTCATAGGACCTGCCCTCCATACCAGGCAACATCCTGGTAAACCTCCTCTGTACCCTCTCCATGCCTCCACATCTTTCTTATAATGTGGCGACCAGAACTGCACACAATACTCCAAGTGCGGCCGCACTAGAGTTTTGTACAGCTGCAACATGATGCTGCGCTCCTAAATTCAATCCCCCTACCAATAAAAGCTAAGACTCCATAAGCCTTCTTAACAACTTTATCCACTTGCCTGCCTACTTTCAGGGATCTATTGACACATACACCAAGATCCTTCTGTTCCTCAACACTATTAAGAGCCCTACCATTTGCCCTATACTCTACACATTTATTGGTCCTGCCAAAGTGCATTACCTCACACTTTTCCACATTAAACTCCATTTGCCACCTCTCGGCCCAGCTCTGCAACATGTCCAAGTCACTCTGTAAACTAAAACACCCCTCTTCACTATCTACCACTCCACCGACTTTAGTGTCATCTGACAATCCTTTAAAACAGAGATGAGGAGGAATTTCTTTAGCCAGAGAGTGGGGAATCTATGGAACTCTTTGCCACAGAGGAGGCTGGGTCATTGAGTGTTTTTAAAGACAGAAAAGATAGGTTCTTGATTAATAAGGGGGTCAGGGGAAAAGGCAGGAGAACGGGGATGAGAAAAATCAGCCACGATTGAATGGGGGAGCAAACTCGATGGGCCGAGTGGCAGAATTCCACTCCTATGTCTTATGGTCTTGGTGCACTATTGTTAGGGATTTCCTTTTTTGTACAGCACTCAAATATAGTTGAAAAGATAAGGAATATTTTGTCACCAAACCAGTATCACAATTAATGGGTTTTACTAGAAAAAAAAGGACACACTGCCATCCCAAATTTACCTCCAGCATTGGCGAAGGAATAGCCAGTTTTTGTAAAAGGCTTCTGTGAAACAGGCTTTATTATTTAATATTTACGTGATTAAAGCTGCATCATGTAGCAAATTTTCATTACATGGGAACTGTAGAGACAGATTTAAGATGAGAAGTTGTGAATATGAGGTCCAGAAATGATTGGATTAAAAGGATTCATTTCAATTTTGATTATATTTTTAGGTGCCATTTCATCAGCTGCTTAATACCCTTTTCATTCTGCATCAGGCCCGAGCAAGCTACCAAGAATAGAATGTTTAGCCATATGCAACCTTTCATATTGTACATTATGTTCTTATTACAGGTTAAACCAGCATCAATTGTCCATTCCCAATCACCCCTCAAGCAGATCGCTGGAAATGCACACGCAGGTAGTATTGTTATTGGGCATCAGTCAGTCCACGTGGTGTAGGTTCACCCACAGTGCTGTTAGGGAGGGAGTTCCAGGATTGTTATTGGACAGTCAGTCCGTTCATGTGGTGTAGGTACAACCACAGTGCTGTTAGGGAGGAATTTCCAAGATTTTGACCCAGCGACAGTGAAGGAACAGTGATATGTTTGTAAATCAGGATGATGAGTGGCTTGGAGGTGTTCCTAGGTATCTGCTGCCCTCAATCTTCTAAACAGTAGAGGTTGTGTGTTTGGAAATTGCTGCAGAGCATCTTGTAGACAGTACACACGGCTGTAACCGAGCATCAGTGGTAGATGGATTACACGTTTGTGGAAGGGGTAAGCAAGTGGGCTGCTTTGTCCTGGATGGTGTCAAGCTTCGACTGCTGTTGGAGCTGCACTCATGCAGGCAAGTGGAGAATGCATTACCCTACATTAACTGAACAATGGTGAACAAGCCTACTTTTGACCTTATAATGGAGGGAAGGTCATTGATGGAGCAGCTGAAGATGGTTGGGCCTCGGACACTGATCCTGAGGAACTCCTGCAGAGATCTCTTAAATAATTAACCTCCAATCACCACAACCATCTTCCATTGTGCCGGATATGACTCCAACTAGCGGAGAATTTCCCCCCAGGTTCCTATTGACTCCAGTTTTGCTGGGGCTCCTTGATGCCACAGTCAAATGTCAAATAGAGAACTGCAACATCGTAAATACTAGTGTCAAAAACCGTGCATTTGAAAATATCTTTGATCTAATTCAATGACTACTTATATTGCTGCATTCAAATTTATGAACACCTCGTTTCACCAAATCAATGACCACAAAAGAACGTTTGTTATTCCTAAACTCATTTGTACTACAAAAAGAATTCAGAAATTTTACAGGTTGCCAAACTGTGGTCCAGTCAAGGTTCACTTGCAGTAGCAAGCAACAGACAGGTCTTGGAAATTAAATATGTATACATTTTTTAAAAATCTAGCAGTTTTACACACACTGGAAAGCAAAATACAGCAAATACTGTAAATATGCAGTGTCTGTAGACAAACGCTTGAAACACAGTACTCAGCTGTCACTGTCTCTCCATGGTGGAGGGAGTGAATGTTTGTGGATGTGGTGCCAATCAAGCGGGGCTGCTTTGTCCTGGATGGTGTCGAACTTCGAGTGTTGTTGAAGCTGCACCCATCCAGGCAAGTGGGGAGTATTCCATCACACTCCTGATTTGTGCCTTGTCGATGGTGGACAGGCTTTAGGGGGAATCAGGAGGCGAGTTACTCTCCGCAGGATTCCCCACCTCTGACCTGCTCCTGTAGCCACTGTGTTTATATGGCTGGGTCCAGTTGAGTTTCTGGTCAATGGTAACCCCCGGGATGTCGATGGTAATGCCACTGGATGTCAATGTTTAGATCCTCTCTCAATGATGGTCATTGCCTGGCATCTGTGCTATGAATAGTGCTATATTTTTAAAAAAGATCAAGGTCCTTGTACAGATTCCTAGGGCACACCCTCAGCCAGTGCTCCTGTCTCCTCACCAATTCCTCATCCAAGCTGCTTCCGACTCCACTGTCTCATTTCAAGGAGAACCAAGTTGAATGGTTCTAGAAGTTCACAAAAAAAGTTGCTCATCAACCGCATGGGTTTCCTCTCGCAGTCTGCTCCTGTGGGGGTTTCCTCCGGGCTACCTCCCACAGTCCGAAAGGCTTGCTGGTTAGGAGCACTGGCCGCACTAAATTCTCCCTCAGCGTACCTGAACAGAAAATGTGGCCACTTGGGGATTTTCACAGTAATTTCATTGCAGTGTTAACATAAGCCGACTTGTGATACCAATCAATAAAACTTAAAAAAACATTTGTAACATTCAACGACATTTGTCAGACGCAAATTGTGCTTTGAAAATCCCAAGGGTGCTCTGATCAGCTCGTATTTGTCAAAATTCTCAAGCTGGATGACTTCATTTCAGTGCATTATTTAAACTCCTCAACTGTGAAAGCTTTAAATCTCAACATCAGGTTAAAGTCCAACAGGTTTATTTGGGATCAGGAGCTTTTGGAACACTGCTCCTTCTTCAGGAGTATTTACATCCTGATGAAGGGGCAGTGCTCCGAAAGCTCATGATCCCAAATAAACCTGTTGGACTTTAACCGGATGTTGAGAGACTTTTTACTGTGCCCACTCCAGTCCAATGCCAGCATCTCCACTGAGTAAATTCAGTATTGAGTGAAGTGCAAAACTTTTCACCCACTAGGTGCTTGATTCAGAAAAAATGGTTAAACTGTACACAACTGTATACTATATTTTTATTAAACATTATTCAATCAGTGTTGCTCAAATATCTTAAGAGTTGGAGAAAGTAGGTCTCTACTTGGCCTATGTATGGCAAACTTGCATTGCAGCTGCTGCGTTATAGACAAAGCAAATCCATATTTTGGAATTACAAAGCAGTGAACACAAAAAAAAAATCAGACACAAACATATACACAAACATCAATAAAATTACCAGTTGGCTCCCAGAGACAAGTGTCTGGCAGCCGTGATAGCTAATCGCGAAAGGGACAGTAGATCATGTCGCATTTTGGCTATACTTTTCTTAGCAGCAAGTTGCCATTTGACAAGGAAGTCTTGGTCCAAGGTTTAAAGAAGAGAACAGTCGCTTATGGTCTCAGACGTTGGCTAACTGGGCAGGAAACAATACCATCGTGGAAATAAATATCTCCCAAAGAGCTTGAAGCCAGTGACGGAATCTAAAGACAGGAACGGTTGCTACTGCTCTGAAGCAATCCCAGTCAAATCTTCCTCAGGTTGCTCAAGCCTTCTTACTCGGGATTCTTCCCCTGTCCAGCTTTCTACTTGTGATTTCAAGAGACAACTTCCATCTTAGGACAAAAACATTACATTCATTGCTCAGACTTCACATTAATCAACAGTCCTTACCTCTTACAGAATCATGTTTGTCCGCAGGTCAAGGAGAATGTCTGGCCACATCAGTGCTTTGCCGATTAGGTTTGCACTGAGAAACACTGAGGTTTTAGCACTACCCATTTCCACCACAAAAAAGACTGCATCAGACAAACATAAAATTCCACGTCAGCTCAATAAAAATGCAAATATCTGACCGTTCTTCTGCAGGTTCATTTATTATCTATTGTGATCGGTGATCACAAATATGCCGCTATGCATGGCAAAGTGCAAATTGACTGGTTCATGTGCTAACACCCAAAGATGTGTTTGATTTATGCCCAGAGTCACATGTCCCTAGAAGTCCATATCGTCAGAATCTGTGCTGCTCGATGACTGTGCTTCCTCTTGGCTTTCCCCCCACACAAAGCGGTAATTATCCTCCAACTGCTGCTGCCTCTGTTGTTCTTTGTAAACCTCCTCGGTACCACCGGTCTATTGGAAAAATACAATATTTTAGATTTAGATGAACAGCAGATTTAGTCAGCAGATGAACACCTGACCTACCAAGTTTTAAAAGACAAAGGTCATGTTTCCTTCCTCTGTAATGCTTATACCTCTGCAGAATAGGCATTGCCAACCTGCGAATGGGCATCACAGTAATTAGCACACTACTGCCTCTCGGTACCAGGGACTCGAGTTCAATTCCTGCCCTGGGTGACTGGAGTTTGTATGTTCTCCCCATGCCTGTGTGGGTTTCCTCTGGGTGCTCCAGTTTCCTTCCACCAATCCAAAGATGTGGGAATTAGGTGGATTGGCCACGCTAAATTAACCTGAATGTGAGGAGATTAACAGGGTAAATATGTGAGGTTACAGGAAAAGGGCCTGGGTGGGATTGGGGTCAGTGCAGACTTGATGGACTGAATGGCCTTTCTGCACTGTTGGGATTCTATGATTGCAGGTAGACTGGTGTTACTCCCAACCCACCATTAATTACAAAAAAAATACAGCACAGGAACAGGCCCTTCGGCCCCTCCAAGCCCATGCTGATCATGATGACCTAACTAAACTAAAACCCTTCTGCCCTTACTTGGTCCGTATCCCTCTATTTCCTCCCTATTCATGTACCCGTCCAGGTGCCCCTTAAATATTGCTAATGTCCCTGCTTCCACCCCCTTCTCTGGCAGCACATTCCAGGCACCCACCACGCTGTGTGAAAAACCTCCCCCACATATCTCCCTTAAACAGTCCCCCTCTCACCTTGAACCTCTGCCCCCTTGTAATTGACAAGTCAATGAAGGTTGCATTTTAGCCAATTTTCTACACTATTGGAAGGACCATACTGAGTTTGCCCCAGATCTGGATATAATTCAACCTCAAAACCAAAAACTCAATGGACAGCAAGCTTTAAGAATGACAACCAATAACAGACTAGAAGAGTTAGTGTGTGGAATTTTCAAAGGCCCCACAATATCAATGCATGAAATATGAAAAATGGTGGGAGCACAGTATTAATAGATACAAGAATGAAAAATAGCATGTAACAGGGCCACCAATTTTCCAATAAACTCCCACAGCAAATAGCAAATTCTACCTTGTGTCTGCAAATTGCAGATGGAGATCACAGTTGAAAGATGTGTAGATTAGGGGGATTGGCCATGCTGAATTGCCCCTTAGTGTCCAGAGATGTGTAGATTAGGGTGGATTGGCAAGGAAAATATACATAGTTACAGGGGTGGGGGTACCTGGGTTAAGATGAGAGTGCCAGTGCAGACTCAATGGGCTGAATAGCCTCCTTTGGAACTGTAGGGACTCTGCAAAATTACCCTCTGGGGAGAAAATAGCATTACAATCTTGCTGATTAACAACGTAGTAGAGCAAGCATTCTCACCAGCAAGTTGATGAGAAGCTCTCTGAAAGATTTGGTGTCTTCTTCCGATAGCCAGTGCATATCGTCATCATCCCCAAGAGATCCTGTTGTTACAATCTTCACTTCGATTTTACCTGAAGAGAAAACCCAGTGTTTATTCAGTGAATTGTCACTGCATCCTTCAAAATCCTTTTTTCCCCTGTTCAGACAGCAATGTTATTTGAATAAGAACATTTTACTAGCTGTTAAAAATAGATGCAAAGTTCTGGTATTCCTAATTACCTGATTGCTATAAGCTGCTGTAGATCAGATAGAACACAGAACAGACTTGCTTTGTAATCATTACAATTCCGTAAGGGGAAATGAACTGTAACCTCATCCTATTTAACTTGGCTGTGTACACTTAAACAGCATGAATTGCCAATCTCATGCCAAATAATGTGAAAAGGTCTCATGATTGAAATGCCACTCTTGCCTCCAGTGGCCTCAGTCAGTAGGGTGGAGGAGTCCCACCCACTCCATTCACTGTGTACAGTTCTGAAGCACAGCAGTTTTTGAATATTTGCGCACTATTGAAAACACCAGGATGATCTATAAACAGACAGGGATCACGGGTAGAAATGGGAGCACGAGGTGGCAGCGCGGGCTCGTTGGGCCAAAGGGCCTGTTTCCTGTGCTGTTTTATTCTTTGTCCTTTGATCGCAAATTAAAAATAATAAGCTAACGTCAATTATAGAAAAAATATTAAACTAGAAATAGTGCAGAAAAGATTTACTAGGATGCTCCTAGGACTTGGTGGTTTGAGTTACAAGGAGAGGCTGGATAGACTGGGACTTTTTTCTCTGGAGCGTAGGAGGCTGAGGGGTGATCTTATAGAGGTCTATAAAATAATGAGGGGCACAGATCAGCGAGATAGTCAATATCTTTTCCCAAAGGTAGGGGAGTCTAAAACTAGAGGGCATCAGTTTAAGGTGAGAGGGGAGAGATACAAAAGGATCCAGAGGGGCAATTTTTTCCACACAGAGGATGGTGAGTGTCTGGACCAAGCTGCCAGAGGCAGTAGTAGAGGTGGGTACAATTTTGTCTTTTAAAAAGCATTTAGATAATTACATGGGTGTGATAGGTATAGAGAGATATGGGCCAAACGCAGGCAATTGGGACTAGATTAGGAGTTTTAAAAAGGGTGGCATGGACAAGTTGGGCTGAAGGGCCTGTTTCCATGCTGTAAACCTCGAACTATGACTCCAAATATTTACACATTACTAGGACAACCATCCTAACTCCTGAAAGACAATGCGAGTTACCCAAAACATTTCTGCTTCCACTGAAAAGAAGTCTTGGTGAACTACAATAGAAATAACACACTAGTAGATGAACAACTGGATATAATAGTTTAAAACACTTCCTTCACACTTGAAATTCAAGAAACAATCTTAATGCAATGTGCTCTCATAATAACTTGGGGAAAAATTGTTACGGTAAACCATTTCAAAATGGAGCATAATAAAACAAAAAGCTCAGCTTGCAAAGGAATGGTAGTCATAGAAAGAATGATTCGAGTACACTAACATTTCATCTTTCACTGGACCAGACAGAAGCAAAGTGCCTCCTCAAACATGTGGAATTGTGGCTAGGGCTGAAGGCAAACCAACTCAGGCAATGTTCGGCCTGACGGAGAGGAGCTCAACGCTAGTTGGTGCACGTCTAAACTTCAGAATAACATTACTTTTTAAAGAAAATCAGATAACCCTTTCCACAGAAAGGAAAGCAGCGCATGAAGCACGGCAGTTTTTGAATATTTGCGCACTATTGAAAACACCAGGATGATCTATAAACAGACAGGGATCACAGGTAGAAATGGGAGCATGAGGTGGCGGCGCGGGCTCGTTGGGCCAAAGGGCCTGTTTCCCGTGCTGTTTTATTCTTTGTCCTTTGATCGCAAATTAAAAATAAGCTAACGTCAAGCTAGTCCATCAACCTCAAATCACCACAGCCAGGGGTATTTTGTGTTATTTGTTCATGAGGTGTGGGTGTCACTGGCTAGGCCAACATTTGCTGCTCGTCACCAATTGCCCCTTGAGGTGGTGGTGGCAAGCCGTCTCCTTGAACCGCTGCAGTCCCTGAAGCGTAGGTACACCCGTAGTGCTGACAGGAGGGGGATGGTAACACCATTGAATGTCATGGGGTGATGGTCAGATACTCTCTTGTTGAAGATGGTCATTGCCTGGCAATTAGGAGGAAAATAATATTGGTGGCACACATCAACCCAAGTCTGAACGTTGTCCAGATCTTGCTGCATCTGGAGATGGACTGCATCAGTGTCTGAACAGTTGCAAATGGTGCTGAACATTCTGCACTCAGCGAACATCCCCAAATCTGACCTTACGATGGAGAGAAGGTCATTGATAAGCAGCTGAAGATGGTTGGGCCTCGGACAGTAACCCCGAGATGATTGACCTCCAACTACCAAAACCATCTTCCTTTGTGCTGGGTACGACACTAACCGGCGGAGAGTTTGCCCCCTGCCAATTCCCACCATCTTCAGTTTTGTCAGGGTTCCTTGGTGCCACACTTGATGAAAAGCTGCCTTGATGTCAAGGGCAGCCAGTCATTTCACATGGGAAAGATTCAGTGGTTATAATAATTTAAAACTTTGCTGATATAACTGAAACAAGTGTTTCAGGAGCATAAATTGAAGTTTCTTTATCAGTGTCACAAGTAAGGCTTACATTAACACTGCAGCATAGCTACTGTGAAAATCCCCTTGTCGCCTCCACACTCAGACGCCTGTTTGGGTACACTGGGGGAGAATTTAGCATGGACAAATCTATCTAACCAGCACGCCTTTTGGACTGAGGAGAAGAAACTCACAGACACGGGGAGAATGTGCAGACTCCACACAGTGGCCCAAGGCAGGAATTGAACCCAGGTCCCTGATGCTGTGACAGCAACAGTGCTAACCACTGTGGGGAAGGAGGAGACCGGCTATGGATCTATGGCATTCAAATCAGACTGTACCTGGAATTCTATCATATTGTGGTCACTCACCTTGGGAAGTCCACGGATAACTGTTTGGATACATTGAGGGAGAATTTAGCATGGCCAATCCACCAGCACATCTTTCAGACTGTGGGAGGAAACTGAAACACCTGGAAGAAACCCACACAGACATGGAGAGAATGTGCAGACTCCACACAGACAGTGACCCAAGCTGGAAATAGAACCTGGGTTCCTGGTGCTGTGAGGCAGCAGCACTAACCACTGTGCATTTCTTCTACTTTATGATCTAATGATTTAGATGATCAATTAGGTTATGCCAGTAAAATCAAGCAAAGGTTTGGCACAGGACCAAAATTGAAAACATTTAATACGGCAGCCCTGTATCAGTCAGCCCTGAAATTGTATTTTGAACTCTTGCAGAGTAATCTAATCTATATGGAAATGGTTCAATCAGGCATGTACCAAAATGACATGCTCAATGAACCGCACTAGGATAGAAGACAGTGCACTTTTAATAAGTACATTTTCTCCTTTCTGTACTTAGTGAGGGAGGTCAGTGCTGTGAATTGGAAAATATTTCCACTTCTGGCACCCACTGTCAGCATTGAACACTCCCACATCACAAGGTGGATACAGGTGAATGTGTTTTTACTTTGTCGACATGTTTTAAGCACATCTTCAAAGTAAACTGTGCATTATTTACTTTCCTCATAGTTATCCTCACTCAAAGCTCTCATTTAGTCAACATTATGGGCATTTATTGTCATAAAATTATTGTGACGTCAGTCAAACTCATTTTACTTTTATAACTGGCAGATATCGGTGTCGGTATGGCCGAAAGCAAAGAAAAAAGTTCAAGCTTATTTATTAGTGTCACAAGTAGGCTTTCATTAACGTTCAATGAATTTACTGTGAAAATCCCCAAGTTGCTATACTCCTATTCGGATACAGCGAGGGAGAATTTAGCATGGCCAAACCACCTTACCAGCTTGTCTTTCAGACTGCAGGAGAAAACCAGAGCATCCGGAGGAAACCCAGAGAAACATAGGGAGAACGAGCAGACTCCACACAGACAGTGACCCAAGCTGGGAATCAAACCCAGGTCCCTGGGGCTGTGAAGCAACAACGCTGATCACCGTGACATCCAGGATGATGCGGAGATGCCAGCATTGGACTGAGGTAAGCACAGCAAGAAGTCTCATAACACTAGGTTAAAGTCCAACAGGTTTATTCGGTAGCACAAGCCACAAGCTTTCAGAGCCCTGCTCCTTCATCAGGTGAGTGGGAATTCTGTTCACAAAAAGGGCATATAAAGACAAACTCAAATTACAAAATAATGGTTGGAACGAAAGTCTTTACAAGTAATCAAGTCTTAAAGGTACAGACAATACAAATCTCCAACCTGTGCTTAACCCTCTCTGGCACTGTCTGTATCTTTAAGATTTGATTATCTGTAAAGACTCGCATTCCAACCATTTTGTAAATTGAGTTTGTATCTTTAAATGCCCTGTTTATGGATAAAACTCCCACTCACCTCTTGAAGGAGCAGCTCTCTGAAAGTTTGTGGTTTGTGCTACCAAATAAACTACTGGATTCCATCCACGGTGGACGGTGCTTTGTATTACCCGAGCGTGATAGCAAAGCAAATGAGTTTGGACAGAGGTAGCATGGTACTAGCTCTCCACTGTCACGTCTTTTGCAGGAGAGGGAAATGCAGGAAGGCTTATTGTTGCAGTATAAATAGTCGCCAAACTACCTTCTGCTTTCAATCCTGCTTTCTCCAGCTGCTCTTTCACCACATTCTGAATCTGCCTGAGCTGTGGGTCTGTGCCACTCATTTCACGCACTTTCATTTCTTTATGTAGTGGACTGCCTGGGTTGATTTTTGTGACTCGGACTTTAACGTGTCCCTCAGTATCTTCTTCAGTTTCTGAAATGCAGCAAGAAGTCAGTAGCAAAAGGTACAAAGGCTATTCGCGTTTTTAAAAAAAAAAACAGTATATCAATCCTATTTTGTAATATTTTTGAGATCTCCACAAAAAATGCCTCCATCCCTACACTGGGGATTGCTGCCCACAGTTTATGAAAAATATATTTTAAAAAGCGAGTAGTTTGAACAAGCCACCATCAGGGCACAACCCTCATCGCAAAGCATCCTCACAATCTCAGAAAAGACATCCAATCCTTAAGTCCTTACAGCAATGCTTTTGCTATAAACCATCAACTAAAACCTCTGGGTATTCTGATTCAAGGCCAGCTTCAGGAGAAAGGACAGATTAACACAAGCACCTTGAGAGGGATGTATTATTTAAGCAATACTTCTGCAGTGTGCTAATGCCTTTAAATTAGAACCAGTGACTTGAATATAAGCAAGGAGGAGCTTCCAAACAGGCTAAAGGAGATCAGAACACATCAAATAAACAGGGAGAGATCGTATAGATGCTACAAAAAGCAAGAGAGGATTTGAGCCATCAATACTGATAAGGGAGTCAAGGTTTCAGTTGTGTGAAAATGGGCCAACAGACAAAGGTAACTACAGATCCATAATCTTACTTCAATATCATGTCATGTTAAATTTATTTGCATTATGTTGTGGACTTCACCATGTAAATCAATTGAACCCATCATCAGGATGAAACTTCAAGATTATCCACAATAAATAACGAGTACAGACTCCAAGGAAAGACTTGTCCAATCAACCTCTAATCACTATAATCTAAGGCAATTGCAGAAGGTTCCACAACATGGCTGTGCCCAGACTTCTCAAACCATGTAGATGTAAGGTCAATGGCTAAGAAGTTGACTGAAATGTAGGTAACAGTAGGTATGCACTGAAGGAGTTGCACCAACTGGTGAGAAGTACAGTGGGGTGTTCCAGGATTCAATACTGGGACCACTCCCAGTTCAATTTTAAATCTATTGCTGGGATTTACAGATTCATTAAACTGGTCAAACTTGCAAATGATGCCAAATTAGGTGAAAAGTACAGTTAATTACAGTTCACAGGGCAGCTTTGGGGCAGTGATTAGCACTGCTGCCTCACAGTGCCTGGAACCCAGGTTTGATTCCAGCCTTGGGTCAATGTCTGTGTGGAGTTTGTATGTTCCCCCATGTCCTCCAAGTGTTGCAGTTTCCTCCCACAGTTGAAAGGACATGTAGGTTAGGTGGATTGACCATGCTAAATTGTCCCCTAGTGTCCCAAGATGTGCAGGTAAAGTGAATTGGCCATGCTAAATTGCCCTTTAGTATCCAAAGATGTGCAGATTAGTTGGCTTAGCCATGGTAAATGTGTGGGGTTACAGGGATATGACAGGGGAAGATACTTTGTCAGAAATCAGTGCAGACTTGACGGGTCAAAAGGTTTCCTTCCACACTGCAGGGATTCTATTCTATGAACTGGAGAGGAAATTCAAGAAGAATGCACAAAATATGTAAACAGAATTTCAGAGATAGATGAAATTTTAAGCGCAGATATTGGAAGAACACAAAAGAGCAGAAATATAAACACTCGCATGACTAAAATAGTTGAAGATGGAATTGAGACACCTGGGTTCTCGGTAGATTCAACATACTCCACCACCACAAAGCTGCAATCAAGAAAGCAAACAGAATACTAGAGCTCACAGTCAGTACAAACAGAATACAAGCCAGAGAAAGCCATGTCAGATCGTATACTGCCCAGGTCAGACTAATTGAGATTCCTGTCACCAAGGTAATACAAAATAAAAGCCATATAAACGTGCTGGCAAAGTTGCAGGAGAGGGTGATGAGACTCATTTCCATTGAGGTCTGAACTATGGGGAAAGATTTAAGTAACAGATTTATTGACCTTCAAAAAGAAAACCAAGAGGGATGGGAAAGTAATGCAAAACGATAGTAGAACACAGTTTGAATCCGTAGTGTTCTACAATAAAAAAGTTCGGATTCATGTCAGGATGTCTTTCCTAAGGACTGAGATACACTCCCAAAACATGGGGCAGGAGCCCTGCAATCATTCAAGTGGAAAAATAAGAGCTGTGGTGAGACAGGAGGAGAAAAAGAGAATCATATAAACTTACTGCATAGAAGGTGTCACATTACACCTGTGACAGATCCTAAAGATCAGCCGGTCTTAGTTCCACACCCCCATTCTTTTCTACAATCCAGTAAACTCCTCATCCTCAAGTACCTGTCAACTCCCTTCTAATCTTAAGCACGGAATCAGCTTTGAATATCTATTTCAAGTAGAACATTCCAGATCCTGACAATTCAATGAATAGAAATTCTCATCACCCCCTCCAGATAGTTTTCCCAATTATTTTAAAATAGATGACATCTGCCCCCAGTTGCCAGAGGGAATGGTCTTCTCTCTCAGAGAGAAACTTTGCATCTAACTTGAAATCCTCTAATGGGCAACATCTTAATCTCCTCGGCTTCAAGGAAACAATCTTTTCAAACTTCTCCTCATAACAGAAGTATTCCATCCCAGATAACATCCTGGTAAGCTCCCTCAGCATCCCAACGCCTTCAAATCTTTCCTGAAGCACATTGACCAAATTGTCCACAATACCCAACTGAGGCCTGAACAATTTATAAAGTTCCCTCTGCTTTTATGCCTCTATTTATAAAACCTAAGTATCACATTGGCTTTTTTTAAAGCCACTTCTCAATTTGTGCTACCGAAGGGTTTGTGCGCACAGACCGAGGCTTCCCTGCTCATCGACAGTTGTCAGAATCGTACAATTTTTAGCATACGGTCTTTTAATATTAGGGTATCTCACACTTCTCTATTGAACTCAATCTGCCACGCACTATTCTGCTGAAGTCATCCCAAAGGGTACAACTACCCTCATTACTACCTCCTACTTTGTGCGTCTGTGTCTAAATTTTGTATTATCCGCAAACTTTATAACGCTGTCCAACACGTTTCCAGACGTAGTGCTCCTTCTCTATTACCTTATCCATAACTTTTCTTTCATCCATTCCCTATGTGAAGGCAGATACTTGTTTAATATTTTTGCCATGTTTCCTACTTCTATGTGAAGGGAAAAAAATCTCAAAAGGATTGTAGGACAAAAGCGTGTTGTGTACCTCCTGTCTGTTTTGTGGAGCGGCTGGGAGTGCCCTTTGCTATGTCCTTATCTTCCTCTTGCAAATTTTCTTTTTCGTCAAGCTTGTCTATAAGCTTGTTTAAGGTAGTAGCCAAGGTCTTGGAAGCTTGATTGCGATCAAATTCCCCTTTGAGGCCTTCTGCTTCAAGTTCATCTTGCGCCTGAAAAACATTATTATACACAATAATAAAGTAACGCACTGTCCTACTGCCCCCACTCCAAGGCTACACCATACAAACAAATTATATAGAATACACTTCAGTTAGGAAAGATAACACTGACAAATATCTCACCAAGTATAGGGCAATTCTTAGTAATCTGATGCAGGAGGGACTAATACAACTATAGCATCAGTTGCATTAAGAGTTAGCATCAATTAGAATTTGAGAGAGAGAGAGAGCAACACAGCACGGGAAACAGGCCCTTCGGCCCAACGAGCCCGCGCCGCCGTCATAACTATATAGTAGCAAATCCATTATCCTATTATATTATTCCTATATAATAATATATATATTATTCCTAATATGGAAAACTCTCACTATAGGGACAATTTGTTTCCCAATCAGCCTAAGAGCGAATTTTTGGGTTGTGGGAGGAAACCGGAGTGCCCGGAGAAAACCCACGCAACCACGGGGAGAACGCGCAAACTCCCACAGACACCGGCCCAATTCCAAGTGTCTGCACAGCCACATCAATAGTCTGAGCTGTCATGGTGCCCTTCAGATGGTCCACATAAAGCACTCATTTACGACATGAGGTACCAGGCAACCCATGAATCAACATCCAAGAGCTGTACCCGCACCACCTGCCGAATGCATGCTCAATGTTGGTCAAGTATGGACCGAATTACCTGTGGAAAAAAGCCGTAGTTAAACAGTCCTAATATATCCCTCTATCTGCATACCGCTCATGTGGCTGTCCAAGAGACCCTTAAACAGCCCCAGCGTGCCTGCTCCCACCACCTTACTCAGCAGTGCATTCCACACCCCCACTACCCTTTGTGCGAAAAACTGCCCTCTAATATTCATCTTATACATAGCCCCCCTCACCCTATGGCCATGATCCCTCGTCCTATCCATTTCTAAAGGTGGAAAAAGTTTACCTCCATTTACTCTATCTATACCCCTTATAATCTTATACACCTCTATGAGATCCCCTCTAAGCCGACGTCTTTCAAGGGAAAACAACCCCAGTCTATTTAATCGTTCCTCATAAGACAGTCCTTCCATACCAGGCAGCATCCTGGTAAACCTCCTCTGCACTCTCTCCAAGGACTCCACATCCTTCCGATAGTACGGCGACCAGAACTGGACGCAGTATTCCAAGTGAGGCCTAACCAAAGTTCTATACAACTGCAACATCAAACTCCTACTCTTGTATTCTATACCGTTTTCTATGAAAGCTAACATACTATACGCCTTCTTTATCACCTTCTCCACCTGTGAGGACACCTTCAGAGACTTGTGAACCTGCACCCCCAAGTCTCTCTGCGTCTCTATGCTCCGTATAGTTTTACCTTTTATCCTATAACTTTTATTTATTTTATTTAATTTACATAAATGCAAGATGATGCATTTTAGTAGATTGAACCAGGGCAGGACTTACTCAGTTAATGGCAGGGTGTTGAGAGTTACAGAGCAAAGAGATCTAGGTGTACAGGTTCATAGTTTCTTGAAAGTGGAGTCATAAGTGGACAGAGTGGTGAAGGCAGCATTCAGCATGCTTGGTTTCATTGGTTAGAACATGGAATATAGGAGTTGGGACGTCTTGAAGTTATACAAGACACTGGTAAGACCACACTTGGAATACTGTGCACAGTTCTGGTCACCCTATTGTAGAAATTATATTAAACTAGAAAGAATGCAGAAACGATTTACCGGGGACTTGATGGATTGAGTTATAAGGAGAGGCTGGATAGACTGGGACCATTTTCTCTGGAGTGTAAGAACTGAGGGGGTGATCTTATAGATCCGCTAGATAGTCAATATCTTTTCCCAAAGGTAGGGGAGTCTAAAACTAGAGGGCATAAGTTTAAGGTGAGAGGAGAGAGATATAAAAGCGTCCAGAGGCACAATTTTTCAAAGGGTGGAGAGAGTCTACAACAAGCTGCCAGAGGTAGTAGTAGAGGCAGATACAATTTTGCCTTTTAAAAAGCATTTAGACAGTTACCTGGGTACGATGGGTATCAAGAGAAATGGGCCAAACGCAGGCAATTGGGACTAGCTTAGGGGTTTAAAAAAGGGAGCAAGTCATTTGGGCTGAAGGGCCTGTTTCCAGGCTGTAAATCTCTATGACATCAGCAAGATTAATTTCTGCTTGCTGTTGCATGGCAGTTAGAGATTAAGCAAAAAAACCCGAGGGCTCAGAGACTGCTGTATTTTCTGGGCTCTGCCTGTTCATACTATTTAAACAACAGATTTGGCAAATGGATTCTTTTAATGCTGAAATATTACTGAATCCAAAAAATTAATAAGCCTGGCCTCAGGGGAGAAAAAACCAAGTTCAACTAGCACGTCATTAAAAGCATGATGCAATACAATATACTTGCTTTCCAGTAACCCTAACACCAATCCACCCCCCCCACCCCGCCCCCCACAAAAAAAAAGTCAAGTCATCGTGGGCTGGGGGGATGAAAGAGGGTAGCAGAGAGGGGAACTCACTATAGATTGGATTTTCAGAGGAACAAAAGGTTAGATTGAAGAAATTCATAAGTGCGTAAAAATACACTGATTCATTCCTAAAGAAATAGAATTGAAACGCAAAAAGGCTGTATTAAACTTGCACAGAACTTTGGTTGGACTAAATGTGGAGCAGTGTGCACAGTTTTTATCTCTAGGACAGAGAAACAGTGGAGAAAGTACAAAAAAGATTTACCAGAAGTGCCAGAACTTAGAAGTTGCATTTATCAGGAAAGAATGACCAAGCTAGGGTTTTTGGTTCAAGAAGAGACTGAGGGATGACCTGTTAGAGGTAGAAAAGGTGAAAACATTCGACAGGAAAGAGAGGATGTTTCATGCTCTGACCAAGTGTCATCCAGACTTGAAACATTAGCTCTGTTCTTTCTCCGCAGATGCTATCAGACCAGCTAATATTTTCCAGTATTTTCTGTTTTTGTTTCAGATTCCAGTATCCACAGTAATTTGCTTTCATCAGTGGGGAGGTAATGGCATAGTGGTATTATCGCTAGACTATTAAGCCAAAGACCCAGGATAATGTTCTGAGGGTCCAGGTTCGAATCCCACCACGACAGATGTGGAATTTGAAATCAATAAAAAACCTGGAATTAAGAATCTACTGATGACCACGAAACCAATCAGAAAAACACATCTGGTTCACCCGGTCTTTACCCGGTCTGGCCTCTGACTCCAGAGCCACAGCAACGTGATTGACTCAACTGCCCTCAGACAACTAGGGATGGGCAATAAATACTGGCCAGCCAGTGATGCCCACGTCCCACAAATGAAATAAAAATCAATGTTTTCAATTGTGGGCAAGACTAGAACTCAAAGCCATAAACGTCAGTCATTAATAAATTAAATACAGAATTAAGAAGAAAGTTCTTCACCTAGACAGTGATAAGAAATGTGGAACTCGCTGCAACAAGGAACAGTTGCGATTAAAAGCACAGTTGTATTTCAGGGGGAAGCTAGATATGCATGAGGAAGAAAGGAATAGAAGGAAATACACATCAGAAAAAATAAAGGAAACTAGCATGGTGCACAAGCAGCAAGGGCTCAAACCTGCATCTGTGGATAGCAGAACAGAGTATTTGCAGCATTTTCTGATTTTATACTGGACTAGTCAAGTTGAATGACTCATTTTTGTGCTGTGAATACTACCGAATCAATAAACCTTTGCATAACGGTGCTTAAAAAAGTTTGTAAAGTCCCACTGGACCTGATGCATAGTAGCTGAGGAGGAAGAATACACGCAGGCAGTAGAAATTCAGCATGTCAGCTACGACTCTCACCAACTTTTACAGGTGCACCATACAACCAGAAAGCATTCTTTCTGGTTGTATCACAGCTTGGTCTGGGCTCCTGCTCTGCCCAAGACCGCAAGGAACTACAAAGGGTTGTGAATGTAGCCCAATCCATCACACAAACCCAGCCTCCCATCCATTGACACTGTCTACACTTCCCGCTGCCTCGGAAGAGCAGCCGACATAATCAAAGACCTCACACACCCGGGACATTCTCTCTTCCTTCTTCCTTCAGGAAAAAGATACAAAATTCTAAAGGCACCAACCAACTCAAGAATGGCTTCTTCCCTGCTACCATCAGACTTTTGAATAGACCTACCCTGCATTAAGCTGATCTTTCTCTACTCTCTAGTTACGACTGGAACATTACATCCTGCACTCTCTCATTTCCTCTACGAACAGTACGTTTTGTTTGTATAGCCCACAAGAAACAATACTTTTCATTGTATTAATACATGTGACAATAATAAATCAAATCAAAGAATGCTGCAGGATTTGCAGATGTATATTTCTACCTGTACTATTTGCACACACGAGCAATTAGTGAAAGGTTTTTTTTTTTAAATCAATACTAATTGTGGACAGAGCAAGAGAACAGTCGTTTGAAATTCCAATTCTCCCTTTTTTTTTTTGCTAAAGTTTGACTGAAGTTCTCTATTTAAACCGAATGAATTGCTTACAAGGATTCTACTCAAGGTCATCGCAAATCTTCCTTTGTGCACTGGTCACATGGAATGGGGATTACATGGCGGGGGAAGGCTTTCCTGCCATGGTCAATGGGATCTTCCACTGACTGCACCACTGGGAAACCTGCAGCAGGGATGCACCATTGGCAGGACCAGAAGATTCTGCCAGCATGAACAGCCAGAAATTTCCAGCCTTGATCTGCTGATTTCAAAATCAAATTGCTTCTGGTACAACTTACTTCACTAGCCCATTGGTTCTCAGTGGGCTAGCTAATTCCCAGATTCAGCCCTGATGTGGCATGCACGCGCATCTTGCGCGCAGGGGGGGCTGGCAGATTTTTTAAAACCGTTTCAGGGTAAACGAAGCCATAAAATCCTGCCCTGAGATAATCAGTGCAGGAAGTGTGTAACAGTACATAATCTGCAGTTCAATTCATAATTTGACATATGCGGCTTTGCATATTACACAACCTGCTCGCACATCTGTCATTCTAACACTAACACAATTTAGTTCAAATATATTGCTAAGTCCCTGCCTCATCAGGTATTCTGGACTGATTTTAATAAATCTGCAACTCCTTTTGAATTAAAAGCAGCATTACTCACTTCATCAATAAGATTTTCAAATTCTTTTTCCATTTCTTCTTTCACTTCTCTTTTAATCTCAGACACCTTGGACTTTGGGATGGACACATCCTGCAGTTCCTTTTCAAAGTCTTTAATAAGCTCATTTTCTTCAATATCACCCATTTCCTCTTGTTTTGCTGACAAGTCTTGATCAGCTGATTTGGCAGAAGTGTCTTTGATCAGATCCTTGTCCTCATCACCTTTCTGCTTTCAGACACCAAAAATAAAGGTTTAAATTGCAACACATACAACTGGAAACAATTTGCCAGCCCGGGATAATATTTTAATCCAAATACATTTACCAATACAAACAAGATGGTTAGTATTTTCCACAAGTGATGGCAAAGTATATTGTTACTTTCAATCTAACCTAGCTCCAAATAGGATGTAGATAATTAGTACGTAAAAAGACACAAGAATTTACTGTTTAAACATTAGTTTCAGCAGAATATTAGTATCAAATAGGGTGAAAACTTATGACTCCAATTGGAAACTCATAATAAGCTTAATCATAGAACCCCTACAGTGCAGAAAGAGGCCATTTGGCCCATCAAGTCTGCACCAACTTGTTTGGACTTTAAACTGGTGTTGTGGGATTTTTTTTTGTTGTGCACCAGGAGGCTATTCAGCTCCTCTCGTCTGCACCAACCACAATCGCAGCCAGGCTCTATTCCCACACCCTCCCCCCTCTCTTAACCTTACCTATTTCCACGCTAATCCCCCTGACACTAAGGGGCAATTTATGATGGCCAATCCAACTAACCTGCACGTCTTTGGACTGTAGGAGGAAGCCGGAGCACCCGGAGGAAACCCACGCAGACACAGGGAGAACATGCAAACTCCACCCAGTTACCCGGCAATGTTGAGGCAGCAGTGGCAGGTCACTGTGAGGTAGCCCTTTTTACTTGTTAAAATCTGATCTTGGGAAGCAGTATCTTTGTGAAATACCCTGGCAACTATCCTCCACTGAGCTCAACTCAATCGATGTGATTGAACTCAAATGTTCAAACAAGCGTTGTATGAAACACAAGTTCAGGCATCCTTCTCGAATCTTAATCTGTACTTCAGTCCAGCATACAGCAAGGTTAATAATGTGTGCTAAAATTAACTTAGTAGTGGCATATGTTACACACCAATCCCATCCCATGCCATGGAGGTATAGTCAGAAATTCCAAAATAGGATTAAGGATGGCACAGTGGTTAGCACTGCTGTCTCAGTGCCAGAGTCCCAGGTTCAATTCTGGCCCCAGGTCCCTGTTTGTATGGAGTTTGCACATTCTCCTAGTGTCTATGTGGGTTTCCTCCCACAGTCCAATGTGCAGGTTAGGTGGATTGGCCATGCAAAATTGACCCTAGTGTCAGGTGAATTAGCAGTGTAAACATGTGGGATTACAGAATTAGGACCTGGGTAGGATAGTGGTTAGTGCAGACTCGATGAGCTGAATGGCCTCCTTGTGCACAACAGAAAGAAATCCCACAACACCAGTTTAAAGTCCAAACAGGTTTATTTGTAGAAGCCACAAGCTTTCGGGACAGCCCACCGCAGGGATTCCATCATTCTACTGTTTATCAAAGCGTGCGATATCAACTTCATTTGTCAATTCCACCACGATTGATGTCCTCCTGTAATTTGTGACAAATGAAGCGCATCATAAAAGTTATGCAGCACATTTTGATAAAAGAACGGAATGACAGAATCCCTACAGTGCAGGAGGAGGCCATTCATTCCATTAAGTCTGCACCGATCACAATCCTACCCAGAACTTATCCCTATAACCCTACAAATTTACCCCGCTAGTTCCCCTGACACTAAGGGCAATTTAACATAGCCAATTTAACCAAGCGGCACATCTTTAGAGTTGGGAGGAAACCCATGCAGACATGGGGATGAGAACGTTCAAACGCCATACAGACAGCAACCCAAGGCTGGAATCGAGGCCAGATGCCTGGCACTGAGTCTGCAGTGCTAACCACTGTGCCGCTGACAGCATATAATAAGGGGATCACTTATCATTGCAAAGGTGTGAGTCTAGGTGAGGTAGAGGAACATAGGGATTATGGAATAGAAATATACCACAGAGAGATGCCACAGGTTATTAAAACATAAAAGAATTCAAACCAAGTTTTATTTCCAGAAGGATAGAATTGAAAGGTAGAGTTAGACAACAATTGGACTACGGCATGGAGCTCTAGTCGTTAAGGGTGCAAGACAATCTAAATGGATGATAATGGAGATACATCTGTGTACGTGTCAGTAAAGGATTGACAGACTGGGTCTCTTTTCTCTTGAAGACAGACAGACTTGGGCAGCTTGGTAGCAGTGTTTCGCAAAACTGCCTTACAGTGCCAGGGACCCGGGTTCAATTCTCACCTCGAGTCACTATCTGTGCAGGTTTCCTCCCACAGTACAAAGATGTGCAGGTTAGGTGGATTGGACATGCTAAATTGCCTTGTAGTGGCAGGGGTATTAGCAGGGTAACTGTGGGATTGCAGGGTAGGATGGGCTCAATGGCCTCCTCCTGCACTGTATGGATTCTATGACTCTTGCTGTTACTTCAATGATTCTATGAGGGATGGCCTCAAGAGGTCTTCAAATTTTTGGAAAGATTTTGTGGAGTGGACCCAGAAAGAACGTTTCCTCCATGGAGAAGAACTTCACTAGAAGCTATCAAAATAAGATAGTTACTAAGAAATCCAATCGTGAATATCATTAACTCCATTACCCGAGCAGCAAGAGCACGCGGAGCTCGCGCCCACAGGGAGAGCGGCTGAAGTGAACAATATAGATGAATTTGAGGGGAAGCTTGAAAGGTATGAGGGAGAGGGGAATATAGGATTAGTTGAGAAAATATGGGAGGAGACTCGACTGAAGCATTAATACTGGCATGGTCTGGATGGCCTGTTTCTGTGCCTTCCATTGCATGCCATTCTATGCAGAAATGCACAGTTGTTTGGTTTTCAAGGAGCAATGATGTTCATTGAAACCAATATCAGCAAAAAGGTTACAGAAAGGAACTCAAACTGTTACAAAACCTAATCATCCAATATGGTCTAGTCAAGCAAGTTACAGTTCCTCAAACAGAACACAAAAAGCAGTGAAATTATCATGGCAACCAATGCTTTGCTTCAAGATTAACATTTGAGAACTACACTAACCCACTGGGCCCCTCCATCAGTACCTTTTTACTCTGGTCTTTTAATTCTCGAATCAATTTTAGAAGATCATCAGGGGTCCGTGTTATTCTGAACTGCACACTCTGTTTTCCTGAAAGGAAAGGGGGCAACAAAAACAAAACAAGGTCACTGCCACCTCAGAATTGAACTTGGAAAAATGACAGACTTTAAATTTTCAACAATAAAAACTACAAGTACATCAAATTAGATTGTAATTTCAGTCAAGCCAAGGAAAATGGTTGAACAGAAACAAGCCATTTTACACCTGAAGGACATCTATGGGATGGGCCCTTCCAATTTCAAGGGTTTTGTAGACCTCAGGAAGAAGGATAATAGCAACTGTTGTTTACCTTGGTCACCAAGAAGGTTATCTTCCTCAGTATTAACTGCATCATTCAATTTAGAATCAGCCTAATAAATAAAAAACATGTCATTACTGTTATGCCCTCAACAGTATGGTTCTACATATTATCTAGACATGTTGAAAACACTTCTGGCACAATAGGCTCATAAGTCACCCGTGTTTTTCTGCTGCAGAATTAAAAACTAATTTGGGATATTTTTCCATCAATTTTTGAAATTAAGGAAATCGGACCTCAAAAATCCAGTTAAATTAAGAGAAAAGGAGTTTTTAAATTTGAAACACTGCCATGAAGTTGAGAAAGCAAGGACTTAAAAATAAAAGTTGAAACCACATGCCAACTCAACATTTTTCACTGTGCAGTCATGATCCCAGGTAAATATATGGCACTGTGAATGCTCATGCATCAAGTCTGAGGTAAAGTGTTAAGATTTGAAGTAATAGACATTCAATGTATTCAAAACTGTTAAGATAGATACTACTAAGCAGAAGGATCCTGGCTATCACCATGCCCCCTCCTTTTCCATTACACATTGACTTCTGACTGTTCTTCAGAGTGCAGCACACTTCCAACATTTGCGACTGTATTTGTATGAAAGACTGAAGGGTACAAATGCATTAAACACAATGCAGAGTTAAAAGTATTTTAAACAGCAGCTGGATGCAAACTAAAAGAAAAACCCTCGCATCCAAAAATTTCACAGCACTCCAAATCTAGGTCCACTATTAAAATTGGGAAGGTTATGTTAAAAACTAGACACTGGGCAATTTATGCACATACACATGACAAGGGATACTAAGGAGGCATTAATGGCCAGCACGAGGCTATACTTTGGGCATGTTGCCTTAAAGCCAAGAGGTCCTGTGCATGCTTAGCCCTGCTTGCTTCAGATCTATGCAAAGACTTCATTTCAAGATATTTCTGCCTATGCAACTAATTCTAAGCTTAATAACTTGACATGTAGAACCAGAAGGCATGCTGGATTAGTTAAAAAAATTGACCCCATTCCTGAAGGTACACAATACAGGCAAACAACAGCAGCCGCAAGGATCGTTTTTCTAGACAGAAACATCCTGCAAAAAACACTTCCAATAACATAAGGGTTGAAATATATTTTGGATTTCAGTTGAGTACAGGGTCTGACTGTGAAGCCAGTCTCCAAGTTTGTTTTCCTTGCTTCTGTCATTTTTTTAAAGTTCTGTTCAATAAAAGAAATCCATTTTTAAACTTGTACCAAGTGCTGTCCCTTCACCTGTTCAAACAAACGAATGGATCCAACAAAAGCCTATAACCACTGCACAAGTACGAAGAGATTATCAAACTTGTCATTCATCATTTCTCTCAGCTGTTGCCTGGATCCATAAAACACTTCTCCACACTCTCCATTATATTTTTTAAATCCGAATTTGGATTAAGCTTTGCTTTTTTAAAAAAAGCACACCAGGGATAAAATTAACCAAACTCAGGTGGTATGACATGAGAAAAAAATTCCATTTTGGGATGATTAAAGCAAGGTTCTTTAACACACAAACAAATGCAGACATTCAATTTGCTGCTATTCCCCCCCGCCGACACCCAAATTTTTTTTGTGGGCCGAAGGGCCTGTTTGTGCTGTAGTGTTCTTGTTCAAGATTCAATGTTCCCAAATTCTAATTAGTTAGGGATGATGCTCATTGGAATAACTCTTATGCATCATGATAAGGAGGAATTTCTTCAGCCAGAGGGGGTTGAATCTGTGGAACTCTGTTGCAGAAGGCTGTGGAAGCTGGGTCATCGAGTGTCTTTAAGACAGAGATCAGATAGACTCTTGATTAATAAGGGGAGCAGGTGTTGTGGGGAAAAGGGAGGAGAATGGGGATGAGAAAAGTATCAGCTACGATTGAATGGCGGAGCAGATTCGATGGGCCAAGTGGCCTAATTCTGCTCCTATATCTTATGGTCTACACATGTGGGATATAGTAACTTCACAGAAGTCATCTCAGATTTCCATAGTGTGATGATGGGGGAAGACAGTAGTGTAGTGGTAAATTCACTGGACTAGTAAATCAGAAACCTAGGACAGAATTCAAATCCCACCATGGCAGCCGTTGGAATGAGAATTCAATTAATAAACTGGAATCGAAAAGCAAGTCTCAGTGACAGTGACTGTGAAGTCACTGTAGACTGTTACAATGAAAAAAATTCCATCTGGTTCACAAATCTCTTTTGGGGAAAGAAATCTCCCATCTTTACCTGGTCTGGCCTACACATGACCACAGCAATAACTCTTAACTTCCCTCAAACGTGTGGCAAGCCACTCAGTTCAAGGGCAATTATAAGGATGAGCAACAAATACTGGCTTTTGTTAGCAATGCCTGCATCCCACACAAAGAGAAATGAACATATTGGGTTCATGATATTGAGGATTATGCCGTTCGCTAAAAATATAGCTTTTAGGCACTGATACAAATGCTTTGAACATGAAAGTGATCAGCAAGTTTGCAGACGATACAAAGATGGCTGGACTTGCAGATAGTGAGGAGCATTGTCAGGCGATGCAGCAGGACATAGATAGGCTGGTAGCTTGGGCAGACAGATGGCAGATGGAATTCAATCCTGATAAACATGAGGTGATGCATTTCGGGAGAAAGAACGTAGGCAGGAGGAGGTATATGATAAAGGGTAGACCTATTAAGAGTATAGAAACGCAGAGGGACCTGGGAGTGCAGGTGAACAAGTCTCTGAAGGTGGCAGAGCAAGTGCAGAAGGTTGTGAAGAAATCATATGGTATGCTAGCCTTTATAGGAAGGGGTATAGAATACAAGAGCTGGCCTTTAATGTTGCAGTTGTATAAAACGTTGGTTAGACCTCATTTGGAATACTGCGTCCAGTTCTGGTCGCCCTACTACCAGAAGGACGTGGAGACTCTGGAGAGAGTGCAGAGGAGGTTTACCAGGATGCTGCCTAGTATGGAAGGTCTGAGCTACAAGGAGAGGTTAGGCAAATTGGGACTGTTTTCCTTAGAAAGACGTAGACTTAGAGGAGGTCTAATAGAGGTGTACAAGATTATGAGGGGTATAGATAGAGTAAACAGGGTTAAGCTTTTTCCTAGATGGACTCAAATAGCACGAGGGGTCACGGGCTTAGGGTGAGGGGGGTAAGGTATAATTTGGATGGTAGAGGGAGTTTTTTCACACAGAGGGTGGTGGGGGTATGGAATGCGCTGCCAAGTAAAGTGGTGGAGGCAGGTACTCTGGAGTTATTTAAGAAATACTTAGATGGGCACATGAACAGAATGGGAATGGAGGGGTATAGAAAACTGATTTAAAATAGGGATCATGAGCCTTGGGAGTCCCTGGGAAGTGTGTAAATAGATGATGATATTGATGTACTTGTTTTTATCCTACAGGTGCTTTGGTCCACCTTGTTGTCTAACGAGGGGCATACACGCGATGGGTCGTGAGAGGACTGCTCTTGGATCTTTTTTGAGAGTATCCTAGTGCTTCACGTCATTAGTGTACGATTGACCTGGACCATTTGATGGGCAACACGACAGCTCAGTGACTATCGCTGTGCTGTGCAGATACATGGATTTGGGCCTGTGTCTGTGGGAGTTTGCACATTCTCCCTGTGCTTGCGTGGGTTCGGTGGGTTTCCTCCCACATCCCAAAGATGTGCTCTTAGGCTAATTGGCAAAACAAATTCTCCCTAAATTGTCTCAAATTTGGTTTTTAATCCATAGATCTATAAACATAGACAGGGATTGCGGGTAGAGGTGGGAACATCGGGGTGGCGGCACGGGCTCGTTGGGCCGAAGGGCCTGTTTCCCATGCTGTTTTTGTTCTTTGAAACTTTCAGCAGAACAGGAAGAAAAGAAACACTGCCAATTTAGTCATGTCCCATTTCCCAATTGCAATAGGTTGCCCAATTATTTCTCAAAGTGGAGGCTAAATTTCGGGTTTTCAAATATTAGCACTTTGCAGTAAGATCTGCATCATTAATTGAATATCCATCTTTCAATCGCCAGTTTAAAATACTTGGTGTTATGTTGGGGCACAACCCCTTTATGGGAATGGGTCATGCAATTTTGGGTGTGGAGTGAGCTGTTGAGACTGCCCACTATGGGCAAATCCACGTTTGGAGTGTGGGGTGACTAGATCTAAGAATTGTACGTTCTCTCGTCCGATTGTAGATATCGAGAAGACTCAGGAGCAACAGGATTTAATACTTACTAACAAAGATTGCTACACCATCCACTGCTCTCCCAACACGAGGGTTCATTGCTGTATCTAGACATAAAAATCTTGCAACAAATACCTCTTCCAGCTTTTCCTCCGGAAGGAGACCATCCTCCGTCTCTGGTTTGCTGATTTTATTCCAGAAATCCTCACTAAAGTCATCCTCTTCAGTCACCTCCTGTGAATTTAAGTCTCCACCTCCTGTGAGTCAAATAAATCCCCGGCTGGTCAGTCAACAGTCACAGATGTTCCACATGTAATTTCAGTAAAAGATGGATTCACTCAGATCCATTCAGAAGTGAAGGAGTACATTTTGGGATTAGTACACCAAACGTTTTAAGATTTAGGTGGATTGGCCACGCTAAACTCTCCCTTCGTAAACCCAGAGCGTGACAACTAAGGGATTTTCACAGTAACTTCATTGCAGTGTTAACACACAGGCCTACTTGTGGCACTGATAAATAAACTTAAGGTTTGAATCTGAAACACTGCTGGGATGACAGTCTCCTCGTGATGTGACCTGGGCAATTTCAGTTCGAATCTCAATGCTAAATTTTAAACAAAATCCAAAAACATAAGCCTGCAAGTAAAACAAATTGCTGGAAATATTCAGGCGGCCTGGCAATATCCGTGGAGAAAGAAATAGTTGCTGTTTTGAATTATGGGCATTTCAAATAACATGCGTCTGATCTGGTTGGTCAATGACCCCAAGATCTGGATGAGGGTATTGAGGGATGGATCAGTAAATTTGCAGATGATACTAAAGTTGGTGGTGTGGTAGATAGTGAAGAGGGGTGTTTTAGTTTACAGAGTGACTGGGACAAGTGGCAGAGCTGGGCCGAGAGGTGGCAAATGGAGTTTAATGTGGAAAAGTGTGAGGTAATGCACTTTGGCAGGAACAATAAATGTGTAGAGTATAGGGCTAATGGTATGGCTCTTAATAGTGTTGAGGAACAGAAGGATCTTGGTGTATGTGTCAATAGATCCCTGAAAGTAGGCAGTCAAGTGGATAAAGTTGTTAAGAAGGCATATGGAGTCTTAGCTTTTATTGGTAGGGGATTGAATTTAGGAGCCGCAGCATCATGTTGCAACTGTACAAAACTCTAGTGCGGCCGCACTTGGAGTATTGTGTGCAGTTCTGGTCCCCACATTATAAGAAAGATGTGGAGGCATTGGAGAGGGTACAGAGGAGGTTTACCAGGATGTTGCCTGGTATGGAGTGCAGGTCCTATGAAGAGAGGTTGAAGGATTTGAGGTTGTTTTCGTTAGAAAGGAGGCGGCTAAGAGGGGATCTTATTGAAGCATATAAGATGATTAGAGGTTTAGATAGGGTGGACAGTGATAGCCTTTTTCCTAGTATGGAGAAAGCTAGCACGAGGGGACACAGCTTTAAATTAAGGGGTATGAGTTATAGGACGTATATCAGAGGTAGGTTCTTTACTCAAAGAGTGATTAGGGAGTGGAATGCCCTGCCTGCAGCTGTTGTAGATGCGCCAAGTTTGGTGGCGTTTAAGAGGTTAGTTGATAAGTATATGGATGAGAAGGGAATGGTTTAGTTAGGAGGGGCATTGCTTTATATTTTGGTCGGCACAACATCGAAGGCCGAAGGGCCTGTTCTGTGCTGTATTGTTCTATGTTCTATGTTCTATGTTCTAAGTCTTGTATCCCATTGGTTAGTGGCAATAGCTGTTTAGCTCCTGCTAACCACAATTGTTATATTACACGGTTACCAGAACAAATCCCCATAACCCCAAGCTACCTCCATACAGCTTTCCAAATCCCTGTAACCATCCCCCCCCAAACCCGCTCCTATAGGCAAGATAGATAGAGATAACCTGAGAGCCAGAAAGAGATTGAATATTACAAAGTAACAGACAAGAGGACAAAATGGAAGCCTTGAAGCATGCATCAAATTGGGATGTTATATTCCTAGCAGTAGCCTAATGGAGTTAAAATAGCACACCAAAATCACTGGCTCTAAATCAAATGCCCAATGTCAACAAATCCAGTTTGTCATTCATATGCCTGAGGAAGAGGCAACCTTAGCAGGCAGAATGTTAAAAGGCAGAATGACTGATGAAGACTTGCTACTGATCTATATCATTATGGAGTCAGTCATTTATAGCACAGAAGGCAGCTATTCAGCCCAATCAGGTGTGAAGTAACCCAGTTTTACTCTAATCCCTGGAGATCTGCAAGTTTATTTTCTTGATTGTCCATCACTGATCATCTCTGCTTCCACCCCTGCATTGGCACAGAGTTCCAAGAGATTTCCACTCAGTATAAAAAGCTCTTCCTTGCATCCCCTCCTGTATCTCCCTTATCCTTGTATCATCAGCCAATGGGAATAGCTTTTCTTTGAGCCCTTATCTAAAGGGAATCTAATCGCGCAAACCTCGATCAAAGTTCCCCTCAATCTCCTTCGCTCCAAGAGGAACGACCACAGCTTCTCCAATCCTAACACTGAAATTAAAATCCCTTCACCCCGGAACTGTTCAGGGAAATCTGCCTCCGCTCCCTCAAAGACCCTCACATCTTTCCTAAAATGAGGGGATCAGAACAGGGAACAATACTCTAATTGTCCCCTAATCAGGGCTTCATAAAGGTTCAGCATAACCTCCCCGTTTTTTATACTCATTTTTACTAACAAAGCACAAAATCCCATATGCTTTGCCAACTACCCTCTCAAAATGGCTTGCTATCTTCACTATTAAAGTTTTTTTTTATTGCTCCATTTTGGGATGTGGGTGTCACTGGCCAGACCAACATTTATTGCCCATCCCAGTTGCCCTTCCGAAGGTGTTAGTGAGCCGCATTCTCAAACTGCTGCAGTCAGAGATGTGGGTACACTCACTATGCTGTTAGAAAGTTCCAGGATTTTGACCCAAAGACAGTGAAATCGAGTCAGGATGGTGAGTGACTTGGAGGGGAACCTCCAGGTTGTGATGTTCCCAGGTATCTGCTGCACTTGTCCTTCAGGGTGGTAGTTCGTGTGGGTTTGGAAGGTGCTATCAAAAGAACACCTTGGTGAATTGCTGCAGTGCACCTTGTAGATGGTGCACACACTTACCACTGTTCATCAGTGGCAGAGGGATTGAATGTTTGTGGAAGGATAGTAATCAAGTGGGCTGTTTTTCCTGGATGGAGTCGAGCTTTGAGAGTGTTGTTGAAGTTGCACTCAGGCAAGTAGGGGGTATTCCATCATAGTTCTGACTTGTGCCATGTAGATGGTGGACAGGCTTTGGGGGGAGTCAGGAGATGAGTTACTCTCCACAGGATTCCCAGCCTCTGACCTGCTCTGGTAGCCACAGTAATTATATGGTTAGGTCCAGTTCAGTTTCTGGTCAATTGTAACCCCCAGGTTATTGATAGCAGGGATTCAGCAATGGAAATGCCATTGAATGGCAAGAGATAGTTAAATTCTCTCTTGCTGGAGATAGTCATTAGCTAGCACTCGTGTGGCACAAGACGTTACTTGTCACTCATCAGCCCAATCCTCGATATTGTCTGTCTAGCTGTATGTGGATACAGACGACTGCAATTGGAGCCTTGAATGCTGCTGAACATTGTGCTGTCATCAGCGAACATCCTCACTTCTGACCTTATGATGGAAGGAAGGTCGTTGATGAAGCAGCCGAAGATGGCTGGACCTAGGACACTGACCCTGAGGAACTCCGTAAGAATTTAGCAACACCAATTTTTAATCCAACCGATTTTTTTGATAGTAAAAAAGCGAGCTTTCAACACTCTGTCTTCCTCAGGCAAATGCAGTGTTCTGGTCTGCAATAGCACACATCAGCACAGACAGTCAGAGATTGCTGATTAGAATGCGAATCCTTACATCTAACCTGCTATTCAAGTGTTAAAGTGGCGAACAATGTGTGTGAAGGGAATCCTGAGCATTGTTGGAGAATTGTGTATTTTCTCCAGACAGCACAGTGAGTGAGGTTTTTTGCTAACCCAGGCAAGTTACGGGGGTTACAGATAGTGTGTCATGAAGCCAAGATCCCTGTTAAGACCGTCCTCATGTGTGCGGAGCTTGGCTATCAGTCTCTGTTCAGCGACTCTGCGCTGTTGTCTATCACGAAAGCCCCCTTGAAGAACATTTACCCACAGGTCGGAGGCCGAATGCCCATGACTGCTGAAGTGTTCGCCCACAGGAAGGGAACTGTTTTGCCTGGTGATTGCTGAGCGATGCTCATTCATCCGCTGTCGTAGTGTCTGCATGGTCTCCCCAATATACCATGCTTTGGGACATCCTTTCTTGCAACCTCCAGACACCGAAGGATGCCCTCGTGAGAACAGGATATGGCGCTCGACTCATCGATCGACAGTTCCAACGTGCCACAACGATAAACCGCACTGACCTCCTCGGAAGACGAACACGGTGGACAGAGTACCCTTTGTTGTCCAGTACTTCCCCGGAGCGGAGAAGCTACGACATCTTCTCCGGAATCTTCAACATATCATTGATGACGATGAACATCTCGCTAGGGCCATCCCCACCCCCCCACTTCTTGCTTTCAGACAACCGCACAACCTCAAACAGATCATTGTTCGCAGCAAACTACCCAACCTTCAGGAGAACAGTGACCACAATACCACACAACCCTGCCACAGCAACCTCTGCAAGACATGCCGGATCATAGACATGGACGACATCATCAAACGTGAGGATACCATTCACCAGGTGCACGGTACATACTCTTGCAACTCGGCCAACGTTGTCTACCTAATACGTTGCAAGAAAGGATGTCCCGAAGCATGGTATATTGGGGAGACCATGCAGACACTACGACAGCGGATGAATGAGCATCGCTCAGCAATCACCAGGCAAAACAGTTCCCTTCCTGTGGGCGAACACTTCAGCAGTCATGGGCATTCGGCCTCCGACCTGCGGGTAAATGTTCTTCAAGGGGGCTTTCGTGATACACGACAGCGCAGAGTCGCTGAGCAGAGACTGATAGCCAAGCTCCGCACACATGAGGACGGTCTTAACAGGGATCTTGGCTTCATGACACACTATCTGTAACCCCCGTAACTTGCCTGGGTTAGCAAAAAACCTCACTTACTGTGCTGTCTGGAGAAAATACACAATTCTCTAACCAATGCTCAGGATTTCCTTCACACACATTGTTAGCCACTTTAACACTTGAATAGCAGGTTAGATGTAAGGATTCGCATTCTAATCAGCAATCTCTGACTGTCTGTGCTGATGTGTGCTATTGCAGACCAGAACACTGCATTTGCCTGAGGAAGACAGTGTCGAAAGCTCGCTTTTTTACTATCAAAAAAATCGGTTGGATTAAAAATTGGTGTTGCTAAATTCTTACTACCCCAATCCAACGCTGGCATCTTTACATCCTGAGGAACTCCTGCAGTGATGTCTTGGAACTGAGATGACAGGCTCTCCAAACACCACAACCATCTTTCTTTGTGCCAGGTATGACTCTAACCAGTGGAGAGTTCCCCTGCTTCCACCCTCACCCCCTCCCCGATTCCCATTAACTCCAGTTTTGGTAGGGCACCTAAAAATGCTGCCTTGATGTCAAGGGGTGTCACTCTCACCTCACCTTGGGAGTTCAACTCTTTTGTCCATGTTTAAACCAAAACTATAATGTGGTCAGCAGCTGAGAGACCCTGGCAGAAACCAACCTGAGGGCTAGTGAGCAAGTTATTGCTAAGTGCCACTTGATAGCACTATTGATTGAGAGTAAGCTGATGGGGGTGGTAATTAACTGGGTTGGATTTGTCCTGCTTCTTGTGAACATACCTGGGCAATTTTCCACATTGCTGGGTAGATGCCAGTGTTGTGACTATACTGAAACAATCCGGCCAGGGAAGATACATGCACATGTGCCACTGTCCCAGAGTACACATTAGATCTACTGCTTCATCAAGCCTATTGCTTCTCCTTATCCCTTCAGTCAAAATACATCACCTCATACTTTTCTGTATTAAGTTCTTTCTGCCATTTACCTACCCATTCTGATCATCTATGCCCTGCCGCAGTGAACTGTTCAACTCTCCAGTCTGAAAAATAACTACTTATGACTATAACAGTTATCCAATCTGACACTGACCTTCCTATATCACGAGCCACAATTTTGTTTACTGCTGTACACGGGTCAATCGCTTTCTTAAAATCCAGATAGACAACATTCACCATGTTGTGTTTGACTAATCTTAATAATTATTTCAATCTGCCTTTTACAAATCCATGCCGACTCTCCGTAACTCAAACCTCTGCAAGTCAGCATGGATTTCTTTCCCCCTATGTTAAATTAACCAGCTTGTAGCTACCAGGAATGCCTTTACATCCTTTCTTTATTAAGAATGTCACATTTAAGTTTAAGATTATTCATTAGTGTCACAAAGGCTTACATTAACACTATAATGAAGTTGCTGTGAAAATCACCTGGTAACCTCAGCACAATTTGGATACACAGAGGGAGAATTTAACACATCCTAACCAGCACGTCTTTCAGACTGGAGGAGGAAACCCATGTAGACACAGGGAGAATGTGCAGACTCAACACAGACAGTGACCCAAACCAGGAATTGACCCTGGTGTTACGAGGCAGCAGTGCTAACCACTGCCATCATGCTTCCCTGTCCAAATCACTGTCTGGACCAGGCAACCATTCTGAAGCAGAGCCAACCTTGAGTGCCTTCTGTCAATTTTCACCCCACTCATCCCATTGATCATCCTTGCTTTTATTTGTACTAGGTTTCAGGCATTCTAGCCTTGTACCTCGAACCAAATATCATCCTCCTGGTGGAACAGGGCACACTCATGGGCAACTGAGAGAAATCTCAGCCAGTATTTTGGAATGTAATCTAATACTGTATAAAAACTTTGCTATGTGTTTATGGGCAGAGGGAACTGGCATACCTTCCAATTCCGATACATTCTCATCGGTGCCCGTAAGCTCCTCTGTTTGATTTTCAGCCTCTTCAGTTAAATCATTCACTTCCTCCATCTGTGCATTTTGGTCTTTCAACAGCATTTCATCCAAGGTTTTCAACTCTTCTGAGATTTTTTCGACTTTGCGTTTGGTATCAGCTGAAGACATTGTTGGGGCAGAGGGGACAAAAAATGTCACTACAGAAATATTATTTTCATTAACAACTGCATTCAAAAGCCTAGAATAGATGTCAAGACCTCAGAGGTTCAAATGCAAATGGCCACAACGTGGGGCTAGGAGAGGGTAAGAGAAGGAAGATTCATTGGTCCAATGTGTCACTGATCCAACGATTCCCAAATCGCTATACCATTTGTGGTTTCCCTTGCGTCATATTTGTGTCTGCTATGAACTAACTGGCTGTCACTATCAGTCAACATCATCACTGAATCATGTAATTGCCCAGACTGGCCTAATGGAGGAATCGCAGTTTGATTTCTCACGAGTGAAGAGTGAGCTGAGAGGGGTGCAGAGATGCTTCAGGAGTGATTTGGACAGGCTGAGTGGGCACACGTAGTATAACGTGGACAAAGATTATCCACTTCAGTGGCAATAGCAGGCAGATTATTTGAATGAGTATAAATTGAAAGAGGTGGATACTCAACAATGTCCTCATGCATCAGTTGCTGAAAGTAAATGTGCAGGCACAGCAGTCAGTGAAGGCAACAAATGGTATGTTGGCCTTCATAGCGAGAGGATTTGAGTATAGGGATAAGGATGTTTTGCTGCAATTGTATGGGGCATTGGTGAGGCCACACCTGGAGTATTGTGTGCAGTTTTGGTCTCCTTATCTGAGGAAGGATGTTCCTTGCTATAGAGGGAGTGTAGCAAAGGTTTACCAGGCTGATTACTGGGATGGCAGGTCTGCCATTGAAGATAGACTAAGCCTGTTAGGATTATATTCACTGGAGTTTAGAAGAGTGAAAGGGGATCTGATAGAAACTTATAAAATTCTAACAGAGCAGATTCAGAAAGAATGTTCCCGATGGTGGGGCAAGTCCAGAACTAGGGGTCATAGTTTGAGGATAAGGGGTAAACCTTTTAGAACTGAAGGGAGAAGAAATTTCTTCAGCCAGAGGATAGTGACCATGTGGAATTCATTCCCACAGAAAGTAGTTGAGGCCAAAACAGTGTGCAATTTCAAGAAGAAATTAGACATAGCTCTCAGGGCTAAAGGGATCGAGAGCTCGAAGGGCCAAATGGCCTCCTCCTGCTTCTAGCTTTTAATGAAAATTTTGCTGCCTTTCAGGTTTAAATCAAGAAAACAAACCAAACTACCTCCTACCAAAAACCATTTGAAGCACAAGTATGAAACTAGAATGTGGCTGCATGCTGGTAAGCGTTAATGAACCATTCCCAGTGTTTGAGAATTCCCAACTCCCTAAATGAATATTAACATTCGTAAAAAGCCAAGTTATTTTTTGCTTAAACCTCAGGGCCACAGCATCTGAGAGAAATCAAATAGCAATTTATTACAAATCAGATCTAGCATTGGAAGAACGCATAGATAATAAATTCATCACCAGCTTGCTTCACCTTTAGTGATCTATGGAGGAGTTCTAAATGGTTTAACATATTCATAAAAACACATTCACAAGGAACATATTACCCATCAAGTGGTTCTCAATAAAGATCAAATCACGCCAGACCTAGACTATGGCACAATGTGGCAATCCAGCAGAAAGCAAAAGTTACATGAAGAGATTGGCTTCGTATTGATGGGACAAGACAGCCAAGCTGGTCCTGTGGGAACATAGGGAGGTCAGACAACCAAGTAGAGACATGCACCCAAAGAGAGGGGAGAAACTGACTCATCCTAATAAGATACAATTTCTCAAGTTTGAAGTCTCAATTTTGCCAAATATCAATTGTTTAAAAGTTCTTTTAATCTTTTTTGTTTCAAGTGAATCACCACTTATGAATATATATGATTGGATATTGGAATCAATTCCAAGAACAGCAATTCGGATCTTTTGAGAAGCCAACTGCATAGAGATGAAGCATTCAGTAATATTCAACAAATCCCTCTGCTTCAGTTCATTTTCTAATAAACTGGCAATACCCCAGCAAACAAAAGCACTGGAAGTCACACAAACTGACATTGCATGCGCTCCTTAATGGAGAATCAACAGACACCAAGCTGGGATGAAAAGCGAAGGTTAGTGTGTCCAACGGAGGGAAAAGCAGTATTGAAAGTAGAGGAAGAGAGGCCTACACATAAAGGAGGCATTTTTTTTTTTAAAACATGTGGAGAAGGGAAGATTAAAGAAACTATTTCCATTTTCCATAATGAATATATATCCAATACACTCATCATCTTAATGACGGTTGCTTCATTGCCTATAGATTGGGTGCAAACCACAAATGCCAGACCATTGAGCTTCCCTTTTGGCTCTAGAAAATCCCACCCAATGTACTGACGTAGGATAGGTTAGAAAGATGAAATATTCGTGAGAAGGCGTGGCCATAGCAACAAGTTTCATTATAGAAATACAACTATTGCAAGTACACCTTTGGAAGGAAATGCAGTAGTGTATATAATAGTGGCATCAATACAAGTCTATTTGTGCACACCTATTAATTCATCTCTCTGGACTGAAGGTATGAAAATTTCAGTACTTACTCACTTGGGCCTTGACATACTCAACGTATTGCTCTGGACTGAGGGCTGGTTGACATTTAATTGGCTGAGGCTTGGAAACAATAGCAGGACGCAAGTAAGGATGATGGCAGATCCGAGTGGTGTGTATTGTTAGCACATAATTACATGACTGAGGCTCATCCACTCGAGCTATGTAATCTCCCGATCCTTCCTCACACATAAACTAGGAGACAACAAGAAATAAAAAGCAACAATGGTTAGCACACATGGTTATGCTAGAAACAAGATCGTGTCATTTACCCAGCAAGCAAACATGAATCCCCATGCTTTTGAAACAATTAAGTACAATTAAGGTTTCCTTAAATATCAGGCACACTAGTGAGCAAATCCATGTAGAAATCTGGAATTGAAATTGGCTGGATATCAATTTGGGAGACACAAAGATGGTGAACCAAAACTGGCTGAACACATTGCTGTAGCCTGCAAATAGCCTGTCTTTGATGACTAGATTTCTCAATGGAGTTCCTACTGTAAAAGAATCATGGTTGGTTCTTTTACGATGGTGCCTCTGAGTTCAAGTCCAGACAAATGTGAGGTAATGCATTTTGGAAGATGGAATACAAATAGGAAATATACAGTAAATGGCAAAACACTTAAGAGTATTGATAGGCAGAGGGATCTGGGTATACAGGTCACTAAAAGTGGCAATACAGTTGGATAAAGTAGTCAAGGCAGCATACGGCATATGCTTGCCTTCATTGACCGGGACACAGTTTAAAAATTGGCAAGTCATGTTGCAGTTTTATTGAACCTTCGTTAGACCACACATGGAATATAGCATTCAATTCTGGTTGCCATACACCAGAAGGGCATGGAGGCTTTGGAGAGGGTACAGAAAAGATTTACCAGGATGTTGCCTGGTATGGAGGGCATTAACTCTGAGGAGAGGTTGGAGAAATTTGGTTTGTTCTCACTGGAGCGATGGAGGTTGAGGGGAGACCTGATAGAAGTGTACAAGATTATGAGGGACATAGACACAGTGGATAGTCAAAAGCTCTCCCCCCCCCCCCAAGGTAGCAGAGTCAATTACTAGGAGGCATAGATTTAAGATGCGAGGGGCAGTGTTTAAAAATCAGTTCCTTTTAGACAGAGGGTGGTGGATGCCTGGAACTCATTGCCAGGGGAGGTAGTGGAAGCAGATGTAATAGTGAATTTAGGGGGCATCTTGACAAATACATGAATAGGATGGGAATAGAGGGGTATGGGCCCCGGAAGGATAGGAGGTTTCAGTTCATACAGGGGCAGCATGGTCGCTGCAGGCTTGAAGGGCCAAAGGACCTGTTCCTGTGCTGTAATTTTCTTTGTTCTTTATAATATAAATCACATCAATGTACGCTGCAGAATCAGTCAACAGTGACAACTTTCATGCATACCTGCAAGTTTTTAGAAACACCAGCATTTAATTGGAGTACAGAGGGAGAGAAATGAACTCAGGTATTTTGATTATAGGGATCACACATCAAGGCGAAAGGAGGCTGGTATTCAATCAGCATCTCTGTACACTGCAGAAGGCTTAACCAGAATGAAGGTGCAGTAGCACAAATCAGATCCTTTCCGAACGAGTTGTGAACTTTTTATTCAACCATGGGACACGAGCATCACAGGCTGGCCAGCACTTACTGCCCATTCCTGGCACAGTGACAAGCACTGTTGCCTCACAGTGCCAGGGACCCACACTCCATTCCCAGCTTGGGTCACTGTCTGTGCAGAGTCTGCACAGGTTTCACCCAGTGCTCTGGTTTCCTCCCACAGTCCAAAATAAGTGCTGGTTAGGTGGACTGACTGTGCTAAATTCCCCCTCAGTGTACCCAAACAGATGACTAAGGGATTTTTCACAGTAACTTTTTGCAGTATTGTCAGCCTACTCATGATACTAATAAATGAACTTTAATCACTGTTGCCCTTAAGGGGATGGTGAGCTGCCTTCTTGAACTGCTGCAGTCTATGTGCTGTGGGTTGGCCCACAATGCTGTGCATCCTTTGGCAGGGAAGAATGGTGAACAAAGTCTTAAACTAAGAGGAACCATCATAAAAGAACCAACCATGGACTGCTGTTGGAAAGTTTTCCTTTGGAAATCCTATTGGCAGGAAACTCTTCAATAACAGTGGCTTTCTCCACAGAGCACATCCTCGGAATCTACTTCCTAAAGAGGAGGGCATCCATCTTTTGAAACAAAAGACAGATGAGTGCTTGGATACGTTACAACTCCAAGAGATCCATTTCTGGTTACTTTCTATAAATAGGCTTCAGTATTACAGGGCATGTTTAGATTAAGCAGAATGGGCACATGCTGGTCAAAAGCTTCACTCAAAAACAAAGCACCTGCTTAAACTATTTTTTTTCCCCATTCCAATCCTATTTTTCTTATTTTCCCTGAACAAGGTGTTGCAGGCATGCATGCATTTAGTGACACCACATGGACCACTTAAGCATAGCATTACAACAGGAACCAGCACCACCCAAACATGAACAAAAAAATGATGCAGGCTACTCAGACGAGCTGCATTTTCTAGGACGCCAGTCTTGGGGCAGGATCTTCAGGCCACACATCGTGAAACCAAAAAAAATCCTGCCCAAGATCAGATTCCTGTAGCAGGCAGAATGGGAAAATTTGCCCCCGGCCTTCAAGTTACTTTAAGATCATCTTAGAGTAACTCATCAATCAGATTTAGACTTGCTAACGCATTAGCCTGCTATTAATCCACAATGACATGCCACCTGAAGCAAATTGCTGTTATCTTAGTTTGCAGGAGCCTTGCACTGATCAAGCTGTTTTGTACATGTTTGTGTTTCTGCTCCATTCTCTCTTGGTCTCATTCAACAATTAAAGGAAACATAGGCACAAACGCATACAAACAACAAAACGCAAGGGATTTACTACACAAAAAGCGTTTATGCTGAAACCCAGATGGTCTTTAATATTGAACAGCCGAGGCGGGGCAGTGCACAGAAGCCTTTCGTCTTAAAGGCTTTGGCTGGAAGCCAGCTAGTGTGCAGGAGTAGAAGTCTCTACTGACAGCTCCAACAATGTGAAAAGGCAAGTCACGCGAGTAGTTTATTGCACAATGATTAAATCAAGCATGCCACAACACCAGCTGATGAGACACTTACTGGAATGTGGGTGATACTGCCAAGGCAGTCATTATTCCCACCTATAGGTGCTTTGGTGGCAGCTACACGGTGGGGCTTTGAGTCACATGCTATCTGTAGTCAGTACAGCCTGAGATATCCTGACCCTGAAGGACATTAGTGACCTACTGTGTTTTTAATTAAAAAATCTAGCATTCCTGGTGTGATTTGAACTCAATACCTGGGTTATGAGAGAAAATAAAAAATACAAAATTGGTGTGGAAAAGATACTTTAACCAGGTGTTGTTTAGAATGAGTCTCCTCCTCCCCCCTTTAACATGTTTTTAAGCGACACTTCCATTTTTGAACCAAATGGGTTAGACTTGACCCTATTTGTTTAATCAGTACTGTAACCACTAGGTTAATAGACTCCTTTTATAAAATGACACAATAGCATCATATAACCAGTATGGTGGCACAATGGTTAGCACTGCTGCCTCAGCACCATGCACCTAGGCTCGATTCTGGCCTTGAGTGACTATGTTGAGTCTGCACGTTCTTCCCATGTCCACGTGGGTTACCCCCCCCGCCGGTTTCCCCTCAGTCCCAAAAATATACAGGTTAGGTTGATTGGTCACGCTAAGTTGCCCTTTAATATCATGGGGATAAACAGGGTAAACATGTGGCGTTACAGAAATACGGCCTGGGTGGGATTGTGGTTGGTGCAGATTCGATGGGCTGAATGGCCTCCTCTGCACTGTAGGGATTCTATGGCAATGGATGGTAGCTAAAGTTGCCTAAAAGGCAAAAGCAAATTTAAATCATGCTATAATTAACAAAGAGTGCTCAGTTTAAGTATACAACAAGTTAAATTTCTGTTTCCTCAGCAGCATAGTTTGAACGTATAGTGACTGACACTAGGATAAATTTTCCGTTCCTCAGTCTCACCTTAAGTGAGCAATAAAAGATCAAAAAGTCAACAGAAACGTTAATAGTCTGAAAAGGAAGTCTACTTTAAACCAAAATAAACCAATTTCTGTGCTTCAACTCTTGAAACAAGTGAATTCTGGATTGAAGTTTATGGCTTCAGGAAGTTGAGGACAGAAACCCTGTAAACTTACCCTCACTTCAGCCTCTCTTGGCTTTTCATTGAGGTCACACTTGGATCCGTTCACATAAGTCTGACTGTGATATCTTTTCAATTTGTGCTGCTTTGAAGCCTGCAAATAAAGGTGATTCAAGTAACTCATGCTTCCAAAAGTGCACATTAAAAACGTATTAAATTCTCCAAGTATAAACATTCAAGTGCGTGGTTACATTGGGTGATAAAAATCAGGATGGCAATAGAAACAACTGTGTTGTTTAGAATTAATCTTTTCCTCCCCCTTTAACATGTACACTTTAATGAGCACCAGCAGTTCTCCATGACCTGATCAAATGATAATTTCTCACATGCAAACTCACGAGTCTCAACAAATTACGCAAGAATGGGAGCAGAGTATAATCAAGTCTAATACAGTCCTCGTCCAACATCCTCAGTTCTGGCAGCCCAACTGAATAGTTTTCATCTTGCCACTGCCGCCCCACCCCTGCCCGCCCGCCACCACCACCCACCACTCATATTCAAAAGGCCATCCCTCCTGACTGACATCAGGCAACTCAGATATGGACTGAAGACTGTACCTGGGACTTTTCATCTGTATGGTTCAACTAGTAGTTAGTTTAGCTAGTGAGCCAACACAGCTGTTACACAGATTGAAACATAGAGCCCCTACAGTGTAGGGGAGGAGGCCATTCTGCCTATCAAGTCTGCACCGACCAGGTTTACCCAACATTCACGCACAGTGGTTAGCACTGCTGCTTCACAGCAACTGGAATCTGGGTTTGACTCCTGGGTTGGGTCACTATCTGTGCGGAGTCTGCACATTCTCCCCACGTCTGCATGGGTTTCCTCCCACTGTCCGACAGACGTGCTGGTTAGGTGCATTGACTGTGCTGAACTCTCCAAGTGTACCCAAACAGGAGTGTGACGATTCGGGGATTTTCACAGTTAATGTTGGTCTACTTGCAAAACTAATAAATAAGCTTTAAAAAGAAAACATTTAACTCGCTGATGCTCCTGACTTTAACTTAGGACACCAAGGGACAATTTAGCATGGCCAATCCACATAACCTGCACATCTCTGGACTGTGGAAGGAAACCCACACAGACACAGGGAGAACGTGCAACCTCCACACAGTCAGTGAGCCAAGCCAGAAACTGAACCTGGGTTCTTGCCGATGTGAGGCAGCAGTGCTAATCACTGTGCCACTCAAAAAAATTTGGCACAATAATGCAGCTATTCCAAGGATGAGGTTTCATAGCTGCTTTTACACACTTAAAAGAAAGATGCAGGGTGGAAACCAGAAGTAAAATATCAAAGGTTTCAGAGATACATTCTTACAGCTTTTACAACCTGGATGTCAAACATCCTGCATTTTCTGTTTTTTTTTTAAAGAACTGCATTTCAAAAGTTGGCTGATTTCATTGCCTATATCTGAACTAAAAGTACCTGTCAGCTATCAACAGAAGTTAACTCAGTGAAAAAGTAGGTGAGCTTAGAAAATAATACTGAACAGGTCAGACAGAATCTGTGAAGAGGGAAACAACAGTTAGTGTGTCAGACCGATGACTGTTCATCAGTAGTATTGTAAAGATTAGTGACCAGACATTAACTGCTTCCCTTGCCCATAGATGCCAGCTGCTTAGCTGAGTATTGCTAGCATTTTCATCCCAATTTCAGATTTTCCAGCATCTTTTGTTTTTTTATTCATTTGTAGGACATGGGCATCGCTGGCTGGCCGGCCAACATTTACTGCCTATCCCTTGCTGCCTGATGGTAGTTGAGAGTCACCCACATTGCTGTGGCTCTGGAGTCACATGTAAGCCAGGCCGAGTAAGGACAGCAAATTTCCTTCCCTAAAGGACATTATGAACCAGATGGGTTTTTCCAATGGTTTCATGATCATCAGTAGATTCTTAATTCCAGATTTTTTTTTTTATTGAATTTAAATTCCACCATCTGCCTTGGCAGGATTTGAACCCAGAGCATTAGCTGAGTTTCTGGGTTAATAGTCTAGCAAGAATACCATTAGACCATCACCTCCTCTAAACGTGGAGCATTCAGTTTTAAGAAATAAAAATTTCTGTTGAACATTCACTCTCCACAAAAAGTTAAAAGTTGCTCAGGAAATAAATGCTGCAAATTGCACTTCTGTGATCTTACCTTGCTATCCCATGTGCTTGCAGTATTCCAAAGAGCAACAACAAAAAAATGCATACCTTCTACTTAGAGGCAAGGAGGTCGGAGATAGGTATTTGCGCATGAGTCACTACTGCAGTGATGATGAACCATTACAGAAAATAAAAGAAGTTGCATTTATATTGCGCCATTCAGGACCTCAGAATGCCTTATAGCCAATGAAGTACTTTTGAAGTGCAGTCATTATTGTAAGGAAATGCAGCAGCCAATTTGCGCACGCAAGGTTCTATAAACAGCAATGAGAAACGACCAGATAATCTGTTGGTTGAGCGACAAACATTGGTCAGGCACACAGGGACGTTTTTCCCTGTTCTTCTTTTGATTAGCATCATGAGATCTTTATAGCCACAGAAGGAGGCAGGCAGGGTTTTTGGTTTAACATCCAGCTCGTCCAACAGTGCAGCACTCAAGTGTCAACCTGGATTGTGCGTTCAAGTCTCCAGGGTGGGACCTGAACCCACCACGATCTGACTTGGGAGAAGGAGCTACCACTGAGCCACAGTTAACACAGACCATTAAATGTCAAGATCCATTCAGAGCTTGGAAATTCAACTCGACTAAAGTCAAAATAAAACAGAAGTTAGTCATTCAACCTACTCAATGTGAACCAGCCAAAGCAAACTGGTTATGTAGGGCAATATGGTGGCAAGTGGTTGGCACGGCTGCCTTACAGTGCCAGGGACCTGAGTTCAATTCCAGCTTGGGTCACTGTCTGTGTGACGTCTGCGCGTTCTCCCCATGTCTGGGTTTTCTCCGGGTGCTCCAATTTCCTCCCGTAGTCCAAAGACGTGTAGGTTAGGGGGACTGGCCATGCTGAATTGCACCTTAATATTAGGGGGTTAAGTACTTATAGGTATAGGGCCTGGATGAGATTGTGGTTAGTGCAGACTCAATGGGCCAAATGGCCTTCTTCTGCACTGTCAGGATTCTGTGATATAAATTGAGTGCACGAACAGCATTTACTTAGAGCAATCAGCTTTTGTGACCTACAACGGAATGACACCAGACCAGCCTACCTAGGATTGGAATTCATCCTTACCTTTGCAGTTTCATTGTTCCAGTCAAATTCAGATTCATAAAACCCAAGATACATCACATCTCCTTTAACTTCAGAATCTGAGCACAACAAAAAAATTAAAGCTAAAATGCAAACTCTGTCTTGGTAAGCGGAGTTAAAAACGTTGAAAACTATGTGCAGTGTTAGACAAACACTGCATTTATATTATAGAGCTGGCATTGTATGCAACTTTGTTCTGTCAGCAAGCGCTTAAATAGCACGTCAGCCCAGGGTGACTTCTCCAGCACAGAGACCACCTTCCAGAGGTAGCTCCTTTCTACATCATTTGTTTGCATCTAGTGCTTTGCTTCTAGTCACCATTTTGCTCTGGACTCCAAGCACTCAACTCACCTATTAAGAGATCTGCTTTGTGTTTTTTTTTAAAAACATTGCTGGCCGGTACAAACCTTTCCCCCAACTTTAGGGGAACTTTTAGGCCAGGACCAATGGCAAATGTGGCCTGAACAACACTGCACACGCAGTGATTTGTCAGTAAACTGCATGCCAGCAGCCTTGAACGCAGAAGTTTTTGTAATATGAAACACAAATGTATTCAACCATTTACTTGGACACAAGTGCACATGGCAGCATCAGGTGTGTATATGGGCACACATCAAGAGAAGTAAAGTGTTGGCAATCACACCTTTATCACAATTATTTCCTGCATTATAAAAGAAAAGTTTCTACGCAAACATCTTCACTGGATTAGGGCAACACTGAGCAGAAGGCGGGGACAGCTTGCATACCCATCTTCTCAATTGCAGATGTTGCGTACTTGGTGTAAGGGAGGGAAGAATGGAGTGGTAAAATACCCTTTTCTTTGGAGAGGCAAGGTGGCAAAAATCTGGTATATAGTCAAACCAAATTAGGAGGAACTTTGCAACTGTACAAAGGTATTTTGAATCTCATTGCTGTTACCAGCATATACACTACTCCTCAGTGTGCGTAATACTTGACATCTGGGTCAGTTTTGACTTTGTAGCTAAAGGCTGGAGCTCATACACTCTGTCAACTAAAAGCTGGGGCTCACATGCTCCGTCAGCTAAAAGCTGGGGTGAAATAATGCCAACTTAAATGCTGAAATGGGATTGGCTCAGTGTACATGATTAACAGCATTTATTTAAAAAAGATCATCCAAGATACAAGTCTCAGCAACTATTTTTTGGGGTATAAAAAGGAGTCTGGTGCCTTGGGAAGTTGGTTTGAAAATCTCAAACCCATCTCCTGAAAAGATGGGGGTGAGAAAGAATTGGTGTGAAGTTCCATAAAGCCATCTGGATTTACATAGACTCACACAAGTAAGAAAATGCAGGAGAACGAGTGAAAAGGTGAGAGCCAACCTAATCTATAGAAAAGATAAAAATCCAAAAACATAACTTCCGTTAAGACAAACATTGTATTTACCTTCTGTATGGTACTGTTTGATATGCTGGCCATAGCAAAACTCATACGTCCACCAATCTTTGGTCTGTAAGGAAAGAACAAAGCAAAGCAAGCTCCAATGAAACAGAGACTGAACAGCAGACAGCAAGTTAACCAAATCAGGCACCTTGAATATCCGACTTACAGCAACTTAAACAGGACAAAAAGAATCTAATACTTCTTACTGTAGAAAGACATTTTTGCTTCAGGTTAGCTGTTCCCTTTTCTTACTACTTCTACATTTAAAAGATTACAGGGCAGGGGTAAGAATTGACACGTTATGATGTAGTTTATTACCTAGCCACAACTTGTTTGCAGATGTCAATGTACTGTGCTTCTTTCTCAGCTTCTACTCTATGTGCAATACTGCCAGAGGCATTTTTAAGCAATATTCCTAAATCCAAGGGCCGAGATTGAAACATACTGGTTCTATATTAATGAAACATAAACCCTCCTCTTCCAAAAAAAGACAACATTGAGATTGGATCCTGGCTTCGATTCCTGCCACCATTTGCCTCTCTACAGCGCTTCACAATATTATGCATTTTAAATGCAGTATTTGGAACTTTATGCAAAAAAAAGCAGACTACAGTGTACCAGTGTTAGAGGGTGATTGTACTAATTACTTGGAATCATGTTGCATTAACCTTGAGGGACATTGCCAGAATTGCAGGCCCTACAACTCTGCTGGCAAACCTCAGCCATGTATCTGTGGCAATCAGCCCAACAGATAGCAAGAATCTCATGTTTAACTCCTGACCAATGCAGAGCACGTCTACAATTGGTCAGAATTTCAACAGGAAAATCCTTCAGCAAAAGGAAGAAAAATAAAGCAGATTTCTACTCCTGATCACTACTGCAAGATCAAGCACATGTAAACATTGGATAACGTTCTGTGACATTCCTCAAAAATTAAACAAATGACTGCTCAAACCTGCATGAAAAATGGCTTACAGGATGAGCTACAGGAGGCTTCCTGTAGCAGGCTGAGCTCCCACAGGACTTCCTGTCACAGAACAAGTGTCACATTAACACTTCAATGAAGTTACTGTGAAAATCTGAGTCACCACACTCCGGCGCCTGTTCGGGTACAGAGGGAGAATTTGGCACGGCCAACATGCGTCTTTGGACGTGGGAAGGAAACCAGAGCATCATAGGGGAAACATGCAGATGGTGAATAAGCCAGGAATTGAACTGGGTCCCTGGCGCTGTGAGGCAGCAGTGCTAACCACTATGCCACCCACACCTCCCCCCTCCGACTGTGAAGAAGCAAGGGTTTAAGTGGGAGAGAAGGCAGTTTACAAACCTCTATTAAAAATACTGATTTGTATTATGTATGCGCAGACATCGCTTTGCAATTCAATTTTTTTGAAGAAACACAAGCAAAACCCAGGGAAATGTTTGACAACATATAGATTTAAAAAACACAGTACAAGTTGCTTCGTTTCTCCAAAAGAACACCTCACCTTTACAAGACATGGAGCCGCCTGCATTGGCTTCAACAGCTCAGAGATCTCTAACCCAGAATAGGATTGAGATTCATCTTCTGATTCCTGCTGAAATTTCATGGCTTGAACTGGCAGTCTGCACTCATACATCTGCTTATATTTGGAAGAAACCATGACAACATCATCTGACTTAGTCTGCAAAGAGAGAAAACACTCAATTAGACAGCCGTCGCAACCTGAGGTTGTACCAGTAACAGTAAGGTACAACCTGAGGTTGTACCTTACACCAGAGGTAATCAAGCAGCTCTTTCATCCCAGGCCAGGAATCTAATCCAGCTCAGACAAACTGACTAAAGAATCCCTTTTAATAATCCAAGACTGTAGATGAAAAACTCTTGAGCAGCAGCAGTGGTTTTTCCATGCTACAAAACCAGCCATCAAATTCTAGCTGCAGACCAGATGACTGGTTTGGGAATAGAAGCATCACCCTGAAACATTAAGGGTTAACACATTCATTTCAACTAATAGGATGAGAAGTTAATTCATAGGATATGTAATCTGATTAATTTTAATCTGAAAGACAAGTTTATTATTGTCACAAGTAGGCTTACATTAACGGTTACTGTGAAAATCCCTTAGCCGCCACACTCCTGTTCTGGTACAGAGGGAGAATTTAGCAAGGCAATCCATCCTAACCAGCACGTCTTTGGACTGTGGGAAAAAACCAGAGCACCCAGAGGAAACTCACACAGACACGGGGAGAATGTACAGACTCCACACAAATAGTGACCCAAGCTGGGAATTGAACGTGGGTCTCTGGAGCTGTGAGGCAGCAGTGCTAACTGCTGTGCTGTCACTCCTGAAGGATTGCTCTCATCTGTTGCTGTAACCCCAGCTTCATCGTTTATACAATTTAAATTCTACACACTATCTTGCATATAACGTGAAGCAATAACAGAATGTACTTCAAGGTGTCAAGTGGACACGTACATAATCGTAGAATCCCTCCAGTGCAGAACGAGGCCATTTGGCTCATTGAGTCGGCACCGACCACAACCCCACCCAGGCCCTTTTCATATAAAGATTTATTTAAATTCTCACAAACACTTGGGTGTTGTGTGCTCTCTTCTCAGATGTGTGAAATTTTGCAAATTTATAATCCAAAGTCAACTGGTTCTGTACATACAGTCTCAGATTCCTCTTAAATCTTCCCACAATATTTAAATGCAATGAAATGAAAAAACTTAAACATCTCCGTAGACCAAATATGCCACTTGCCAAAGGTATCAGGATTTTACTAAATCTTGGTTCTATAGGTTCCAGTTGCCATCCAGCACTTCAGCCAAATACCCATTCCAGGTAGTGCTATACTGGAACTATTTAACTGCAGGGCACCTCACCAAATTCTTCGCCAATGTTCAGACAAACATGGGCAGTAAAATAAACTTCCAGATAGTGATGAGGAGTGGGGACACTGCAGACAGCAAGGACAATTATATAGTGCACTCATCACTACCTTGACAGAATTGAGCTAATTCATAGAATCCTACAGTGCAGGAGGCCATTTGGCCCATCAAGTCTGCACCAACTACAATCCCACCCAGGCCCTATCCCATAACCCCAAAATGCATTTACCCTAACTAGTCCAACTGACACCAAGGGGCAATTTAGCATGGCTAATCCACTTAACATATACACCTTTAGACACAAATGCACTTTCAGGTCTCCAGACAATCCATCCATTCAATGGAACACAATGCAGTGGAGTGTCAGCCCAGATTGTGTTCATGTCTCAGATGTGGAACTTGAACCCATAATCTCAAAGGCAAGTGCATCACCAAGAGATGACAAGACATTTCCTAAATACTGCAATTTCCAATCTTCTGTAGATTTCTCTGACAGGCGAGGAAGAAATCAGAGGATGTCAAATTTCACCAGTAATGCACGTGGAGCAAGTTCACTAGTAATTCCTGGCGACCTTTCCTATTCACACAGGAACAGATACAGCACCAGCCCTCAAGTACAAAAGATAGAACTGGTGCCTCCAGAATGTTTTGTCCAGTACACACTGTCCCTGCTTGGTAAGCAGAGCAGAGATCATGAACCTATAGACAAGACGCAATAGAGCTCAAGGAATTTACAGCCCAATCATTCCTTGGCCAGAAACAGAAGAAAGTTCTTTATGCTCCAAGATGAACAAACTGGAGGGATGAATTTTTAACCATGGGATCTCAGAATGCAATTTTGCTGGGCAAGAATGGAAAGTTAATCAGGATATCCGCAACAAAGACTCTTAACACTTTGCCATTAGCCACTTCATTAGTTAAAGTGTTAAAATTCAATGCTGCAGACGTGAGGTTTTTTTTTTAGTTAAAATGGCAGAGCAGCCCAAGTGAGGAGCAATGAGGTCCTTTCCCGTGCTGAACCTCTCAATGGGGTGTCAAAAACACATTGTTTGGTCGGACGCCTGCAGAAACTGCACAACACAGATCAGCAAATTGCAGCAGCACAAAACGTACACGTGAAGGATGTTGTAATTAAAGATTTACGCAAAGACAGAAAACAGCATGGTGGCAAGATACCAACATGATTCAAGTGACATTCCACATGCCATGGTTGCTGCGAGATTAGAATCGCAACAATTGACGTTTTATAAATAGAAAACAATCTGAAAGCAAAATAGGACATCATTCCGTGCGTGTGCGCTTGATACGACTCCAGGTAAATCCGGAACTTGATATTATGACTGCGAGAATTAGATACCCATTAACTCTCTTATTCACATTTGATTTTGCAATGTGCGAGCTAAATGCAGAACATAACAAGTCATTTCAGAGCAAACAAAGAAAATGCTGCATCCGCTTGTTTAGACCACTGGCTTCCAGTGGTTAATTGTAAATTTGACCTTCTCAGATTCGACAGTCATTATTTTGACTCAATACCCTGCAGCATGTTAATTTGTAATGCTTCCCCCTCCAGAGCCCAGCTTTATACTAGTCCATATCAACATGTCAGAGTTCACTACATCGCAACAAATCATTAATGGTGTAGCTGCAATGTACATTGAGCGTCAGTGTCATTACTTTGTTTGCCATATTGCTGTAAAGGTTGCCAGTTTCACAGAAATCCCAAGTACAGTACAAGCAACAAGGAAAACCTGGATGCTTTTGGAACCGCCCTCAACAATTTCCAATAATAGTGAAAGCCAACTCATAGTGCATGTTGATGGAATGCATACATAACAACCCACAAATTGGGACATGTATCTTTTTTTTTTAAAATCAATTAAGCTGCCTTGTTTAATTGTGACAATTTTGGTGTTCTCCCCACACGTGTCAAATTTCAGAGTCTTGACTCTTTCTCCCAGCAAGATGGTTGAATAACTCAATACTGCAATGTTTGCTACACCACCTCTGGAAATGACGTTCACATTCATAGAGCATCTTTCACAAGCTCTGGTCATCCCAAATGGCTGATCCGCCATTCTACAATTACCACTTACAGTATGTCAAGCCCCAACTATAATCACAGGTTAAACACACTGACATCTGAATTTGATAAATCTAGTACACTGCGGGGAGGAACAAAATATAAACAATGCGTTTTTGACACCCCATTGAGAGGTTGAGCATGGAAAAGGACCTCATTGTTCCTCACTTGGGCTGCTGTCATTTTAACTAAAAAATCTCACATCTGCAGCACTGAATTTTGACACTAACTGATGAAGTGGCTAATAGCAAAGTGTTAAGAGTCATTGTTGCGGATATCCTGATTAACTTTCCATTCTTGCCCAGGAAAATTGCATTCTGAGATCCCATGGTTAAAACTTCATCTCTCCAGTTTGTTCATCTTGGAGCATAAAGAACTGTTTCTTGTGTTCCTGGCCAAGGAATGATTGGGCTCTAAATTCCTTGACCTCTGTCAGTTAAAAAACTTATATTCACAAATACCCAATAGTAAAGGAAAGCTGCCAGCCCCACCCTTTCTGACCAATGACTATATGCCATACCAGTAACTTTCCAGGTCACTGCAGAGGTTAAGAATGTACTTAAATGCAGCCTTGCCAGCAGCACTCACATCCAGAGTTTAACACCCACCAAAACCCCATAGGTGAATAATGCCTTGAACACATGGCACTTCTCAGTAAAAACGATCACCATAAGGCAGTCAATACCACAAGTGCAAAGGACTTGGGGTAGCACACTGGTCAGCACTACTGCCTCACAGCACCAAGGACCCAGGTTTGTTTCCTGGCTTGGATCACTGTCTGTGTGAAATTTGCACATTCTGCCCATCTGTGTGGGTTTCCTCCAGGTGCTCCAGTTTCCTCCAAAAATGTTTGGGTCAGGTGGATTGGCCATACTAAATTGCCTCCTAGTGCAACCCTAGCTAGGATAAACGCATGGAGTTATGGCCTGAGCGGGATTGTGCTCAGGCAGACGTGATGAGCCAAACGGCTTCCTCCTGCACTGATCTGTTAATTAGTGAGTACCAGCAATTTTGAAGGCTTTTAGGCTGTATATAGTTACAGGACATAGGAATACAAAAGCACATGCAGGAAAGAACAGAGCTTGTACATGGACAGCACCAAAATTGAAGTATGACAACGATCAGGGAAAGGGCTTATATATTTTGAAAAAAAGTGACCCAATAGAATGCTTCAAAACGATGGCAAGGTTGTGGAGATGATATTTCCACTTCAGAGAATCCAAAATTAGGGTCATCGATATAACATAGTTACTAATAAAACCATTGGGGAAAGAAGAAATTACTTTACAATGATGGAACTCACTGCAGCAGGAAGCAATTGAGGCCAATAACTTCAAATACGTTTAAACAAATACTAGACAGATGCATAAATAGAAGGGATTAGGAAGATGTGATGAAAGGTTACAGTGAGGCAGATAAACCAGAGGTGGGATTTCCCAGCAACATTTGCTCCGAAATTCCACCCAAGGTCAACAGGCCACCCTCTACAAGTGGAATGGGAAAGTTCATCCCAAAGGAGGAGGCGAAAAGTGTGGAGTATGAACACCAGCATAGCCCTTTTGGTATTGCATATTCAGTATTATTCTACTGGTATGATGGTAGTGCTGCGGCTCAAGGTGACAAATCATCAACATGCAACAGTATAGTTTCTAAACACAACATGGAATGCCTGATCTCAGCTATGATACTGTGGGAGCTGCCAAGAGGAAGCCAAATGCCTCTCAGAAGAGTAGAATCAGGCACTTGTTAACTCACATATGCAGGCAAATTGTCACCCACCCTTGAGGCAATTGAGGGAACAGTCAGTCTTCTTGGTAACAATCTCCAAAACAAGGCTGTCACACAAATTAAAAACCCTTCAGCTACAGGTAAACGTGACACGATGGAGCATGTGACGGCTTAATACAGAGTGAATCAGCAGTATTAGCTGTGTTTTGTATGTTCTGGCACAATTTAATAGGAGCAAAACAGCAGGGGCTGCACAAATCACAGAGTCAGACTCATGATGGCACAAAAGTAGCCATTTTGACTCAAGTCCAATGAGCAATCCAGTCAGTCCCATTCCCCCGCCCTTGGGAGTTTATTTCTCCCAAGCACCCATCCAATTTCCTCTTGAAATCATTCATCTCTCCTTCCACCTTCCCCAGAGGCAACGAGTTCCAGGTCATTCTCACTGATAGTCCCACCTCACATTCCCTCCTGCATCTCTTATGCAGAATCTTGAATGTGTCCTCTAGATGATTTTCACAGCAACTTCATTGCAGTGTTAATGTAAGCCTACTTGTAACACTAACAAATTAACTTTAAACACTAATCCTTATACTTCAGCCAATTGGAACAGTTTGTTTGTCCATCTTATCTAAACCTGTTATAACCCTGTAAGCCTCAATCAAATCTCCTCTCAAACTCCTTCGCTCTGAGGGAAACAGCCCTGGCTTCTCCAACCCTAACATTGGAGTTAAAGTCCCCTCACCCCAGAACTCTTCTGGGAAATCTGCCTCCACACTTTCAAGGGCCCTCGCATCCTTCCTAAAGCATAGGGACCAGAACTGGACACAATACTCTATTTCTGACCTGACCAGGGGTTTAGATATTTTTCTCCAAAGAGAAAATACAGGTTATTCATTCCAGCCTGCTCATGATAATACTCCACCCGAGTCTTCCCACCCCATCAGCAAACCCTGCTATATCTTTCTCCCTCGTAGGTTTATCAAACTTCCCTTCAAAAGCATTTACAATATTCACCTCAACAACTCCCTGTGGGAACAAGGTCGACATCCTAACAATTCACTGTGTAAAGTAGTTTCTTAAACTTTTTATAACTCTAAAGACCTCCATCTGATCAGCATGGTGATAGTGGTTAGCATTGCTGCCTCACAGCACCTGGAACCCGAGTTTAATTCTCGACTTGGGTCACTGCTTGTACGAAATTTGCATATTCTCCCCATGTCTGTGTGGGTTTTCTCCAGATGCTCCAGTTTCCTCCCACAGTCCAAAGATGTGCAGCTTAAATGGATTGGCCATGCTAAATTGCCCCTTAATGTCAGGGGGACCAGCAGGGTAAATATGTGGGGTTATGGGGATAAGACCTGGGTGAGATTGTTCTCAGTGCAGGCTTGATGGGCAAAATGGCCTCCTTCTGCACTGTAAGGATTCTATGACTTCTCTTTTTCAATCTCAATTCCACAGGTACAGCATGGTTGGAAACAACCCACAAACATAGTCTAAATATACATCTAGAAAGTGCAAAGTCATTAATCCAGTCGGAACAAGAATCTGTTCTCTCATTTAACCAATGGCTGTTGAAATTGCTTGCCTCAACAGTATTTATCCAATTAAATCCTTAGAAATATGATTGTGTCACTAATTTTCATGCACAGAATTTTGCACAAATTGAAGGCAGCTAAAGTCAGAGAGCTGAACAGCTGCAAAATTATATTAACTGTGGTTTTTTTTGTTTGCATAAACTGCTGAGGGGGGTTTAATTTTGGCCCATTGAAAGAGGAAGGGGACTCATTACGTTGTCCAAGCAGGGACCAGATTGCCTAGCTAAGGTGACAAAGAGCCAAGAGATCAGTCAATCATGCTGGCTAAGAAACTGAAATTCAAAACTAACTGTTTTCAAATATAACTTGCAAGCTATTTGGTTTCGCACATATTTTAGGATGTTTTGAAATCTCTGCCTGAACAGCAAACTTTTTGTGAAATTATAGATCTGTTCAGTTTTTTACTGGTCAGTTACTTAGATAATTTGCAGTCCTCATAACGTCACCGCTTCACCCCCTTTCTTACATCCCAGTTTCGCACCAAAAATAGCACCACAGTAGCACCTACAATTCACAGCACGGCAAGTCACTAATTTCTAGCAATCCTCAGTAGGTGATTACAGAGTCAAGGCCAGGTACCGGGCATGCGGGGAAGGGGCAGGAGTTTAGAAAACAGAAGTGGGATACCAGATGGCACTTGGCAGGAACTACTTGCCAAACTGAGTAGCTTGCGCCAGGCTGACATTAAGTGATTTAAACAAGTTTGCACTTGTATATCACCTTACAGTCTCAGGACATCGCAGTGTCTCACAGCCAACAGAAATACCTTTACAGAGTAGTCAGCATTGTAACACAAATGCAGCACTCAATCTACAGTTCGATTTTGCAAACAACAAATTATTTGCTTAGTGAATTGTGTTTCACCAAATATCCAATGTCCAAAAAGAGGGGGAGGGGGCAAATTTACAGCCCTTTTCTGTGATGCCTACTCAGTTTACTTCTTTCTAGTTGTCTGGAGGAATATGGGGAAGATCAAACAGAAAAAGAAAGTGTACAATACGCACAAACTAAGCGCTGCAGACAGTCTCGACGATGTGCGAATTAGATGGATTGACCACACTAAATTGCCCCGTAGTGTCAGGGAACTAGCTAGGATAAATGCATGGGGTCTGGGTGGGATTGTGGTCAGTGTAGACTCAACAGGCCAAGTGGCCTCCTTCTGCATTGTAGGATTCTATGAAATCCACGCTGGCCATCCCAGACTAGTCCATGTCTTTCTATATGATAATTAACCCTATTGCTCAGGATTGATTCCACTAATTTGCCTACAATCAATGTTAAACTAACTTGCCTATAATTTCCTTTCATCCTTTTTAAACAATGGAACTACATTTGCATTTCTCCAGTCTTCCGGTACTTCCCATCTAGCTAGTGAGGATTGGAAAATCATCTTCGGAGCATCTGGTCTAAATCAGATGCTTTGAAGGCAGCTCACCACCACCAATCAAAAGCAATTAGAGATGGACAATAAATGCTGGCCTAGCCAGTGACACCCACATCCCTGAACAAATATAAAAGGCAGGACAACAATATTGCATGCATCAATGTCATAAAGGATGACCTTAAAACAGAGACTTTCTCTGAACTGCTTCTAAAACATTTTTGTTTAAATAAAGGAGACTAATACTGCACATACTACTTCAGATAGGGTTTCACCAATGTCCTGCACAACTGCAGCAAAACATCCTTACTTTGAAATTCCATTCCTCTTGGAATAAACATTCTATTTATCTTCCTAATCAGTTGCTGTACTTGCATTCCAACTCTGGTTCATGTACTAGGACACCCAGACCCATGTCAAGTTCTGCAATCTCTCTATTTAAATATGCTTTTTTAAAATTCTTACTAAAAGTAGACAACTTCACATTTTCCCACGTCATACCCCATCTACCAATCTGTTCAATTGCCCTTTTTGTATCCCTTTGCAGACTGTCTGCACAACTTACTTTTCTTCCTACCGGCTGCAAATTTAACTACCCAGTTACCCCCTTTGTCTAAGTCATGTTGAGGATCCAGCACTGGATTCCCATGACACGCCACATGTTATACCTTATTAATCCAAAAAAAGACCTATTTATCCTTAATCTCTGCTTCTTACTAGCTAACCAATTCTTTATTATCTAATATATTACCATTTACACCACATGCCCTTATTTTACATGTAATCTTTGATGTGATACTTTATCAAATGCTTTACCCAAGTCATTGAAGACTTGCTGTTAAGTCAGGCCATAGATTGTGAAGATACGCAAAATAAATTTGGAGGTAGACTTCCCTACCAGAAACCAATGATTATGCTTGACAATGGGTTGCTGCACAGTTACTGTAATTATCTCGTCAGTTACAATACAATCCATATTGGGTACTACTGTCTTAAGATAGGATATTAATAACAATTCCAGAAAGAAAAAAATTCTGAAATATATCCAAGGATTGGATTCTGACTCTGACAGTAAAAAAGTATACACTTCAGCAAGACAAGGATTCACTACAGTGTATGACAACTTTCCTTTAGCACCAAGAGTGAAGAGATTCCAAATATTGGACACAGAAATATTCAAGGTTCAGACTCAATAGCAATGCAAAAGGAGAGAGGCGAGACATCAGCATTCCAGATAGCCAGCAAGACTGAATTCCTGTGCCTCCAGGATTCTGTATGTTTTTTTTTCTCTGGCATCGTTTGCATTTCTAGCCCATTGCTGTATAACAATGGGGAATTAAAAGTAGCTGGCATTGTCTTTCAGGGTTGACTAAAGGGTCCTCAAGGCTGTCAAAACTGGAGCTTTTTCCTCAAACTAAGAATATTTGGTGGGATCTGAAAATGAGTCATACTGAATTCAAACTCAACAGCATTTACGAGAAGCACTACAAAACACAGTCCCCAACCACTCAAGAAATAACAAATAATAAAGACAAACAGCTGGCAGTGTTAAACTGAACCCAAACACTTCAAAGTTAACCACCGAAAAGTTAGCGATTGGAAAAGAGGTCTAAATTTGGACCAGGTGCCCAACTGAGAGTGTAAACATTATTGTACATTGATCCAATACACTTTCTACTGAATGAATGGGGTTTGAGCAGAAGAAGTGGCACTGGAAATTAAGCTCACAGATATACAGCACAGCTTAGGCACAATTGTGCCAAGTCCTTTTCAAAACCCAATCAACATTTATCATCACTGTCCTACACTAGGGTAGTTTCTCCAACATTTGTTGAGCAAGGACTCAGTTACCTCTAATGTGTAAACCATGTGCTCATTGGATTGCTGCCAAATGACAGGAATAGATCAAGTGCGGAACTATTCCTTAGTCAAAAGTAGTTTGTGGCTTCCCTGGTTTGTCATTGGCGCTGGATAAACTATCCATCATCTTAAAGTAAATACCCATTGTCTTAAAGCACTTACAATGCTTCTTTGAAGGCAATCCTTCTTCATAGCATCTTGATCTGCAATGGATTTCTGTCTGCTATCCTGGCCAATTATAGAATCCTTACAGTGTAGGACACCATTCAGCCCATCGAATCTGCACTGACAACCCCACCTAGATCCTATCCCCATCACCCAACATACTTACCCTGCTAATCCCTCTAACCTATGCATCCCAGAACACTAAGGGGTAATTTAGCATGACTAATCAACTTAATCTACACATCTTTGGACTGTGGGTGGAAACTTGAACACCCAGAGGAAACCCACACAGACACGATGAGAATGTGCAAACTCCACACAGACAGTGACCCAAGCTGGGATTAGAGCCCGGGTCCACTGTCAAATCGAAACCACTATCTCACACAAAACACCGGTTATTTACCCAATGGGAGCTTGCAAACTGGCTGCTATGTTTCCCTCATTGCAACAGTAACCAAACTTCAAAAGTACTTCAAGGACTAAAGCACTTTTGAGTTACCCAGAGAGAGTGAAAGGTGCAATAATAAATGCTGGTCTAGTCTATCTTGCACACAAACCAACTTTCATCACCCCATACTGGAATGCCACCTCAAGGGCTGTTCTCTCATTAGAAAATAGCCAAAATTGTGATTCTAACCATCTGCCAAATTAGAACATAGAACATTACAGCACAGAACAGGCCCTTCGGCCTTCGATGTTGCGCCGACCAATATAAAAAGCAATGTCCCTCCAAACTAAACCATTCCCTTCTCTTCCATATACTTATCAACTAACCTCTTAAACGCCACCAAACTTGGCGCATCTACAACTGCTGCAGGCAGGGCATTCCACTCCCGAACCACCCTTTGGGTAAAGAACCTACCTCTGATATCCGTCCTATAACTATCACCCCTTAATTTAAAGCTGTGTCCCCTCGTGCTAGCTTTCTCCATCCTAGGAAAAAGGCTATCACTGTCCACCCTATCTAAACCTCTAATCATCTTATATGTTTCGATTAGGTCCCCTCTTAGCCGCCTCCTTTCTAACGAAAACAACCTCAAATCCCTCAGCCTCTCTTCATAAGACCTGCCCTCCATACCAGGCAACATCCTGGTAAACCTCCTCTGTACCCTCTCCAATGCCTCCACATCTTTCTTATAATGCGGGGACCAGAACTGCACACAATACTCCAAGTGCGGCCGCACTAGAGTTTTGTACAGTTGCAACATGATGTTGCGGCTCCGAAATTCAATCCCCCTACCAATAAAAGCTAAGACTCCATATGCCTTTCTAACAACCTTCTCGACTTGACTGCCTACTTTCAGGGATCTATGCACATACACACCAAGATCCCTCTGTTCATCTAGACTACTAAGAATCCTACCATTTGCCCTATACTCTACACATTTATTATTTCTGCCATAGTGCATTACCTCACACTTTTCCACATTAAACTCCATTTGCCACCTCTCGGCCCAGCTCTGCAACTTGTCCAAGTCTCTCTGCAAACTATAACACCCCTCTTCACTATCTACCACTCCTCCGACTTTGGTGTCATCTGCAAATTTACTAATCCATCCTTCAATACCCTCATCCAGATCATTTATAAAAATTACAAACAGCAGGGGCCCCAAAACAGACCCCTGAGGTACACCACTTGTCACCGAACTCCACGATGAATATCTCCCATCAACCACCACCCTCTGTCTTCTATCTGCTAGCCAATTCCTAATCCAATTAGCTAAATCACCCTCTATCCCATACATCTGCATTTTCTGCAGAAGTCTTCCATGGGCCACCTTATCGAACGCCTTACTAAAGTCCATATATACCACATCAACCGCCTTACCCCCATCCACCTCTTTGGTCACTTTCAAAAAACTCAATAAGGTTAGTAAGGCACGACCTACCCTTCACAAAACCATGCTGACTATCCCCAATCAATTCATTTCTCTCTAAATAACTATAAATCCTATCCCTAATAATTCTCTCCAATACTTTGCCCACAACAGAAGTAAGACTCACTGGCCTATAATTCCCTGGAAGGTCTCTCTTCCCCTTCTTAAACAATGGGACCACATTCACTATCCTCCAGTCTTCTGGAACCACACCCGTAACCAACGACGACCTGAAGATCAGAGCCAGAGGCTCTGCAATCTCCTCTCTTGCCTCCCAGAGGCAAATTCAAAGATGAAGCTATGAAGCTCACTTTGTCTCAGACACACACACCTGACTTGAGCAGGCATCACCTGCTACATAAATATATGGGGCAGTTCCAGAAGCTGTCAATATTCAGAGCTCTGCCTGAAGCAGGAATGCATTGAGGGAAATCAGGATTGCCTTGGTTTTCTGTGGCACTGTCACTGTCGAGAGTCACTAACATTTGAACTAAAATGCTATATATTTTTAACTCCAAATTACAAAACTACAAAAGCACAATGTTTCTTCTGCCTGAAATAAACCATGATCAAGTTCTTTTCCACAACCTGCAGTTAATTCACTTGCATTTCTATTACATTTGTGACAAGACATCTTAAACAATAATGTGATGACTCTAATCAAACAACTTAACAAACCACTCAGGTGTTATAAAATTATAACAGAAATGTTGAAGAATAAAGCTGGATGAACATGGCATCAACCTAGGCACTGGAAATGAAAGAGAAACACCCTGTACCGTCAACCTTGTAAGTCATCCTTGCTAACATCAGGCAAAATACAAGTAGTGAAATCTCCTGCTGAAGACTACTTATTGCCCTCCCTCAATCGACATGTCAGACCCTTCCATGTTGAACATCATTTGGAAGAAACACAGAGGGTGTCAAAGTCACAGAAGAGTGAAGGCTTTCAAAGCCAATCACCAAGAAACACAATGTCATTACTGACAAAGCCCTGAAGGACATATCTGCCAGAGTGAACCTACAGCAGGAGGCTAGAGAACCAAGAGGGGAAAAAAATCAACTAGAACTTTTTCCTCACTGATGTACTTGTCATAGATGCAGATATAATATTGATAGAAGAAAGAAAGGAGCAGTGATGGCCTAGTGGTATTATTGCTAGGCTTCTAATCCAGAAACTCAGCTAACGTTCTGGGGACCTGGACTCAAATCCCACCACGTCAGATGGTGGAATTTGAATTCAATTTTTAAAAATCTGGAATTAAAAATCGACTGATGACCGTAAAACAATTACTGACTGTCGGAAAAACTCCTCTGGTTCACTAACGTCCTTCATGGGAGGAAATCTGAAGTCCTTGTGTGACTCCTGCGCCACAGCAACAGTTGATTTTCAACTGCCCTCAGGCAACAAGGGACAGGCATGTCCCATGAATTAATAAAAAAACTACTGTTCAGTCTTTGAGATGACAAGTCCTGCCTTTATGCTACGATCTCCATCCATTATGTTCTGCAATGCTACCACTATGCAAAATGGGGCAGACACAGAAGTTGGCATCATTAGGCTCTGTGGGCCATCAGCAGTAACAGTATTTAGATACAATATTTAGCCTCAAGGCCCAGCATATCCCTCATTCTACAATCATTAAGCGAGGGGATCAACCTTGGTTCAATGGACGGTATGCCAGGAGCAGCATCAGGTAGATTAAAGCTCAAGTCAAAGGCGATGCTGTAAGTTCAGTCTGCATGACTAGAAGCAGAATAATACAGACAGAGCTACAACCAACAAACCAGAACAAGCTCTACAGTCCTGCCACATCCAGTTGTGAATGGTATTAGAGCATTTACACCCATCAGCACAAGGTTGATGGCTCATCTCAGTCTCCTCCTAAGGTTACCAGTATCACAGATGTTAGTCTTCAGTCAATTGAAGGCACTCTGGAAAGGCTATGGGACCTGAAGCTATACTAGCAATAGAACTGAAGTCTGGCATCCCAGAATTCCTGAACCCCTAGCAAAACTGTTCCAGCACAGCTGCAAAACTGACATTCCCCAATTATGTGGAAAATTGCCCAGGTATGTCCTGCCAACAAAAAGCTTCCAAATTCATACCCTCTCCTTACTGAAAGGACAGGGACAGCAGATGTATGGGAACATCACCAGCCAAGTGCCTCTCCAAGCCCCACGCACCATCCTAACTTGGAACTAACCATGCTTTTCCTGTCAAAATTCAGGAACTCCCTCCCTAACAACACTGTGGGTGTACCTACACCACACGGACTGACTAATGTCCAATAACAATCCTGGAACTCCCTCCCTAACAGCACTGTGGGTGTACCTACACCACACGGACTGACTGATGTCCAATAACAATCCTGGAACTCCCTCCCTAACAGCACTGTGGGTGTACCTACACCACACGGACTGACTGATGTCCAATAACAATCCTGGAACTCCCTCCCTAACAGCACTGTGGGTGTACCTACACCACACGGACTGACTGATGTCCAATAACAATCCTGGAACTCCCTCCCTAACAGCACTGTGGGTGTACCTACACCACACGGACTGACTGTGTCCATAACAATCCTGGAACTCCCTCCCTAACATGTCCAATAACAATCCTGGAACTCCCTCCCTAACAGCACTGTGGGTGTACCTACACCACACGGACTGACTGATGTCCAATAACAATCCTGGAACTCCCTCCCTAACAACACTGTGGGTGTACCTACACCACACGGACTGACTAATGTCCAATAACAATCCTGGAACTCCCTCCCTAACAGCACTGTGGGTATACCTACACCACACGGACTGACTGATGTCCAATAACAATCCTGGAACTCCCTCCCTAACAGCACTGTGGGTGCACCTACACTACATGGACTGCAGCAGTTCAAGAAGGCAGCTCACCACTTAAGAGTAATTAGGGATGGATAACAAATGCTGGCCTTGCCAACAACACTCATCCCATGAAAAAATTTTTTTTAAAAAGTGTCTTTGTAGCTAGCACAGGGGCAGCGCCAGACTTAGTTTTAGGGAATGAATCTGGAAGAGTTTAGTGGAAAAAGATTTTTAATTCAGCTAGATTTATAATTATGGAAACGAATAAACAAAGGGAAGATTCAAGGTGTTGTGTGGCAAATTTTGCCAAGGATTTGGCAAAAGTAGACTGACAACAGCTACTTGAAGGGTCAGAACAGCAAAGGACATTCAAAGCAGGTCAAGAGCATTCACACGTTCCAGAATAAAAAGGTACAACTCCAATCGTTTAGCAAAGCTTTTGACGATATCCTATACAGCCAACTGGTCAGAAAATTAAAGGTCGTGGGATTCAAGGGAAACTGGCAAAAATGTGCTTGGTGCAAGAAAATAATCCACAGGACTCGGTGCCTTGGCACATTTCAATGATTTGGATTTGAATGTAGGGGGCCATACAGAAATTTGCAGAGGATTATAAAATTGGTCAAATGGCTTACAGTAAGGCAGCAGACTGCAGCAAGACAAAAGGCTGGTCAGGCAGCAGTAAAGTGACAAAGTGATTTCAATCTGGAAAACCGTGAAGCAATGCATTTAGGGAAAGCTAACAAGGCAAGGGAATATACAATACGTGGTTGGATTCTGAAATGTGTTAAGTGTATGTGTACACATCCCTGAAGGTAGGTCAAATAGATAAAGATGGTTAAGAAGATTTATTGGATTATTTCCTTTAGTGGAAGTGGTCTAGAGTATAAGACAAGAGCAGCTCTGCAAAAACTGTATAGAACACTAGTTAAACCACAGCTGGAATACCACTTCCTGTCCAGATCACCAATTACAGAAAGAATGACAAGATTTAAAATCTTAATAAATAAACTTAAACCTTAAAATTTTTTCAAATAGCCAGAGTTATACAGCACGGAAACAGGCCTTTTGCCAAAACTGTCCATGCCAAACAGATTGCCTAAACCGAACTATTTGCCTATGTTGGTTCTTATCTTTTTCCCATCCATATATCTCTCCAAACGTCTTTCAAACATTGCCATTGTACCTGCCTCTGCCACTAATTCCAGCAGCTCATTCCATATAAGCACCAGCCTTTGTGCTAAAAGGATGCCCCTCAGATCCCATTTAAATCTCTCCTCTCTCACCTTGAACCTATACCCTGGGGAAAAGACCTTAGCTACTCAGACTAGTATAAAATGTTTTGGGCTGTGCAGCTAATGTCAACATTTCAGTCAGATTAAAAGCTGCTGGCAATACAAACTGCTTGCATGGCACAAAGTGCGGTATGTAAATACTTGAATTGACAGAACATGCACAGAAAGGCAGATTTTCTCCACCTTTTCTCAAGATACGTGCAACCAAAAGTCTGAGATCACGTACCTACCGACAAAAGAACAGCTTCTTCTCTGCTGCTATCAGACTTCTGAATGGTCCTACATTACATTAAGCCGATCTTTCTCTACACCCTACCTGTAAACGTGACATTATACTCTGCACCCTTTCCTATGTACGTTATGAATGGTACGTTTTGTCTGTATTGCAAGAAACAATGCTTTGGACAATACTTGTGACAATAATAAATCAAATATTAAGCTGCTCTTTCTCTACATATCAGTGATTGTAACACTGCATTTCGCATCTGCTCTTCTCCTTCTCCCCTAGATTTACTTATTAGTATCACAAGTAGGCTTACATTAACACTTCAACAAAGTTACCGTGAAAATGCCCTAGTCACCACACTCCAGCGCCTGTTCAGGTACACTAAGGGAGAATTTAGCACACCTAACCAGCACGTTTAAAAAAAAACTGAATCTACAAAAGATATGTTTTATCTGTATAATACATAAGAAACAATTCTTCTTGCTGTATCCCAATATGTGACAATAATAAATCAAATATTAAGCTGATCTTTCTCTACACCCTAGCTATGACTGCGACACTACATTCTGCACCCTCTCCATTCTGCCTGCCTGGGACCCGGGTTCGATTCCCGGCTTGGGTCGCTGTCTGTGCGGAGAAAGCACATTCTCCCCATGTCTGAGTGGGTTTCCTCCAGGTGCTCCAGCTTCTGCCCACAGTCTGAATGACGTACAGATTAGGATGAATTGGCCATACTAAATTCTCCCTCGGTGTACCCGAACAGGAGTGTGGCGACTAGGGGATTTTCACAGTAACTTCATCGCAGTGTTAATGTAAGCTTACTTGTGACACTAATAAATAAACCAGTCAGCTGCCCATAACGTAACCATGACAAAGACACCCAATATTTCTTCCACCAGCCCAAAAGTGAAGCTGATGTAATGAGACAGAGTGAAGATTAGGTTCAGATTGAAGAAGTCTTCAGAGAGAAGCCTCTGTCCACATAGAGAGCAACACCACCCGGGCAAAAAGCTCAACACCCTCCGCGACAACGATGACCAACTCGCCTGTCCTTTAATGATCGGATCCGAGAGAATCTCGATGCCATATTTCATCTCGTTCAGCTCTTCGATGTTGAGGAAAGCCGAGAGAGCTAGGAGCTGGGTCGCCCACACCGTAACGATCAAGATTCTCCTTGTTGTGTCCGCCATCTTAACACTAAGGGAGGCGTCTATGCGCTCAACCTAACTTTAATAATAACCGCCCGCCTCCGGGTAACCACCCCCCCCCCCGGGATCTGCGGCCAATCAGGCCGTGACGCGCCGCGGTAGCTAAGCTGTGAGTAGTCGATTCTCACGTCACTCAGCATCCGTGCATCCTAACGTGCTGGCTGCCTGACCATTCTAGCTGCGCCACGCTGATTGATCAGCGACCTCTGCCATCTCACACATGAATGGGCAATCTGCATGTCACTCAGTATTCGCAGCCTTCTCATTGGTCGGCCTCCAAACATTAAACCCGCCCCTCCCTCTTCACTGAAGAGCCCTCTCATCAGAAGGGTGAGTTGCTGCTTACTGACTGGATAGTTTGTACGTCAATCCTGCTCATTGCTTGGCTCCAAAAGTTAAACCTTGCAGATATTGGATACCTCAAGGCCTGATGTGGAGATGCTGGCCTTAGACTGGGTAAACACAGTAAGAAGTCTCACAACACCAGGTTAAAGTCCAACAGGTTTATTTGGTAGTAAACACCACTCGCTTTCGGAGCACTGCTCCTTCATCAGGTGAGTGGGGAGTTCTGTTCACAAATAGGGCGCACACACTCAGTTTACAGAATGCTGATTAGAATGCTAGTCTTTACAGCTAATTAAGTCTTAAGGGTGTAGATAGCATTAAGCACAGGTTAGAGATGTGTATTGTCTCCAGACGGGACAGTAAGTGAGATTTTGCAAGCCCAGACAAGTCATGGGGGTTACAGATAGTGTGACATGAACCCAAGATCCTGGTTCAGACCATCCTCATGTGTGCGGAACTTGGCTATCAGTCTCTGCTCAGCGACTCTGTGCTGTCGTGTGTCGTGAAGGCCCCCTTGAAGAATGCTTACCTGAAGATCAGAGGCTGAATGCCCGTCCGTGACTGCTGAAGTGTTCCCCAATAGGAAGAGAACAGTCTTGTCTGGTGATTGTCGAGCAGTGTTCATTCATCTGTTGTCGTAGTGTCTGCATGGTTTCCCCAATATACCATACCTTGGGACATCCTTTCCTGCAGCGTATCAGGTCGACAATGTTGGCCAAGTTGCAAGAGTATGTACCGTGTACCTGGTGGATGGTGTTCTCACGTGAGATGATGGCGAAAACTTCAGCAGTCACAGGCATTCAGCCTTTGACCTCTGGGTAAACATTCTCCAAGGCAGCCTTCACGACATACGACAGCGCAGAGTTGCTGAGCAGAAACTGATAGTCAAGCTCCATGAGAATGGTCTCAACTGGAATCTTGGGCTCACGTCACACTATCTGAAACACCCATGACTTGCTTGAACTTCAAAATCTTGTTTACTGTCTGTCTAGAGACCTAACACATCTCTTTAACTTATACTTAATGCTATCTCCACTCACATTGTCTGCACCTTTTAAGACTTGATTAGCTGTAAAGATTCGCATTCTGATCAGTATTCTGTAAACTGTGTGTGCCTTTATAAGCCCTGTTTGGGATTAGAGTTTTCCACTCGTCTGACAAAGGAACAGTGTCCTGAAAGCTTGTGGCGTTTATGACCAAATAACCCGTTGGACTTTAACCTGCTGTTGTGAGACTTCTTACTGTGTTTTCCTCAAGGCACTCTTCCAGAGGAGCAAGATGAAGGATCTCCTTGCCAACCTGCACCTGGGCCGAGCTTGTCATAAGCAGGGCAGTGGGTGGCCAGAAAGAGTCATTCAGCCCAATGGTTTGCCCACTCAGCACAGTGACCAGGTTCAATTCCAGTTGTAGATGACTAAGTGTGTGGAATCTGCATGTGTTTCCTCTGGGTGCTCCAGTTTTCTTCCACGGTCCAAAAGATGTGCAGGTTAGGTGGATTGGCCCTACTAAATTGCCCCTTAATGTTCAAAGATGTGTAGGTTAGGTGGAAAGGCCGTGCTAAATTGTCCCTTAGTTTCCAAAGATGTGCAGCTTAGGTGAGTTGGCCATGATAAATTGTCCCTTTGTGTCCAAAAACGTGCTGGTTAGGTGCATTGGCCATGTTAAATTCTCCCTCTGTGTACCCAAACAGGCACCAAAATGTGTTGACTAGGGGATTTTCACAGTAACTTCATTACAGTGTTAATGTAAGTCTACTTGTAGCAATAATAAATAAACTTTAATCATAAAATTTAAACTCTGCCATGGTTATGTTCATGGCTGGCTGTCCCTGCAGAGCAAGCATGCAGTGTCCATGGCCATGGTCAAGGTCGTCCATGCCCGTTGGGCCTTGCAAGGACCGGGGTGTGTTATTGACCTCTTTTCTGCTTTGACTTTTGTCTTCCCTTCTTTTGGGGACTGCTCTTCTTGCTTCGTCCCTGAGTTTGTTTAATTTGGTTCATTTGATTTACCATAAAAGAAGACTACGTGTCTGGGGTCACCCGGTGTGGAGTGGAGTTGGGGTTGGGGAAGGAGGAGGGCTTCCTCCTGAACCTGCTCCAGGACCTGGCCAAACATGCTATAAACATGGCAGCAGACGTCCCAGGGGGGCGTTCAGCCCAACTGTTTGCCTTCTTTAGTGCTGCTATATTCGTGGCTAGTTGTGGAGAGGGAGCATGCAGTGTCTGAGAACTCCATCAAGACCTTTGTGCCCGTTGGGTCCCACAGAAGCTGGGGTGTATTACTGTCTGCTTTAATCTCATTTTGATTTGATGTTTTAAGTTTTTCTTCTACTTTGTTTCGGGCGGTTCCTTTCTTTTTGGGGACTGCCCTTCTTGCTTTGTCCCCGAGTTTGTTTAATTTAGGTCATTTGATTTACCCGAAAGAAAGCTGGATATCTGAGGTGAAAACGTGAAAAATTGTAAATCCTAGGCAGGTCTGACAACACCTGTGGAGAGGAAGAGAAAGAGTTAATATTGAATTTGATTTATTATTGTCACATGTATTGGAATACAGTGAAAAGTATTGTTCCTTATGCTAAACAGACAAAACATACCGTTCATAGAGTACATAGGGGAGAAGGAAAGGAGAGGGTGAGAATATAGTGTAACAGATAGGGGGTAGAGAAAGATCAGCTTAATATTTGGTTTATTATTGTCATGTGTTGGAATACAGTGAAAAGTATTGTTTCTTGTGCTATACGGACAAAGCATACCGTTCATAGAGTACATAGGGGAGAAGGAAAGGGGAGGGTCAGAATGTAGTGTTACAGTCACAGTGTAGAGAAAGATCAGCTTAATATCTGGTAGGTAAATTCAAAAGTCTGATGGCAGCAGGTAAGAAGCTGTTCTTGAGTCGGTTGGGTACGTGACCTCAGACTTTTGTATCTTTTTCCCGATGGAAGAAGGTGGAAGAGAGAATGTCCAGGATGCGTGGGGTCCTTGATTACGCGGCTGCTTTTCCCGAGGCAGCAGGAAGTGTAGACGGAGTAAATGGATGGGAGGCTGGTTTACGTGATGGGCTGGGCTAACGTCACAATCTTTTGTAGTTCCTTGCGGTCTTGGGCAGAGCAGGAGCCCAGACCAAACTGTGATACAACCAGAAAGAATGCTTTCTATGGTGCAAAGCAAGCCAGACTGCCAGAGCTGCGGGACTCGCAGCAATTTCCCACTTCTCACAAGTACAAGATGGCAATGACTGCACACATGACCTTAAGGAGCGCCCTGGCAGCAGCTAGTAAGATTTTCTCAACAGAAGAGAATTCCAATCTCAAAATAATCTGTGATCATCAAAAGACAATGATGCATGTTTGTGCAAGGTATCCAAAGAACTCACAACACTTACATCCTGAATCAGTCTCAGGCATTACAGCAACTGAAGGGCCTGCAGCACTTTAAGAACTGGCTACTTGCTGATAAGGGGTACATCCAAAAGATTTGGCTAATGACACCCGTTCATCATCCACATAGAGGGATATCGTCCCCACAAGAGATGGGGGTTTTAGTTCAGTTGGGCAGCATGGTCGGTGCAGGCTTGGAGGGCTGAAGGGCCTGTTCCTGTGCTGTAATTTTCTTTGTTCACATAATCATCAGAATTCTACTGCCCTGGAATTGGAGCGGGCAAGGAGCAGATAATGGAAATGTCCATTGACATTGGGCAAGAATTTCCAATCTCGCTTGAGTGAGGTTGTAAAATCCTGCCCAGCACGTCAGAGGATAGATCCAATGTGGCACATTTTGCAACAAGGTCCTTAATAGGCACAGTGGCACAGTGGCTAGCACTGCTACCTCTCAGTGCCAGAGAAGAGGCTTTGATTCCTGGCTTGGGTCACTCTGTCTGTGTGGATTCTGCACGTTCTCACCGTGTCTGCGTGTATTTCCCCGGATGCTCCGGTTTCCTCCTACAGTCCAAAAGACGTGCTGGTTAGGTGCATTGACCATGCTAAATTCTCCCTCAATATACCCGAACAGGTGCTGGAATGTGGCAACTGGGGGATTTTCACAGTAACTTCATTGCAATGTTTATGTAAGCCTACTTGTGGCACTAATAATAAACTTTAGATCATTGATCCAAACATCTGAACCTTACCATTAACATACCAATCAGACAAGACACTCTCCAGAGAGGATGTCCCGCACCATCATTGTTTGCTGTGCCCTACACAACCTGGCACTGCGATGGGAGGGTGGGGTGGATGAGTTGTCACATGGAGGAGATCCATGTCCTCAGGCTCAGAGGATGTAGAACAGGATCATTCTGAAGAGGGCAAGGATTCTGACATATCACAGGATGGGGTCATTGCACAGGCACAATGCAGAAGACGTCGCCATGAGAGTTTCAATGCAACAAGGCTCCAGGAAGAATAAGGTGAAGACAAGCTGGTACGAAGCAAAATTGTTGGAAAAGGTTCTGAGTGATAGGGTCCAAACATATTTGGAACTGAATGGTCTTGTTAGTGACACAGCAAGGTTTTGTACGAGGGAGGTCATATCTCACTAATTTGATTGAATTTTTTGAGGAGGTGACAAAACATGATTGACAAGGGAAGGGCTGTGGAAGCTGTCTACATGAACTTTAGTAAGGCATTTGACAAGGTCCTTCATGACAGGCTGGTACAAACGATTAAAACTCAGGATCAGGTTGAACTAGCTAGATGGATTCAGAACTGGCTTGGCCATAGAAGACAGAGGGTAGCGGCGGAATGGAAGTCTGTAACTAGTGGCATTCCGCAGGGATCAGTGCTGGGACCGCTGCTGTTTGTAATATATATAAATGACTTGGAACAAAACATAGATGGTCTGATTAGCAAGTTTGCGGATGATACTACGATTGGCGGAGTTGTGGATGGTGATGAAGATTGTCAGAGAATACAGCAGGATATAGGCTGGAAAATTGGGAAATGACAGATGGAATTTAATCCGGACAAATGTGAGGTGACGCATTTTGGTAGATCCAATTTGGTGGGGGAGCTATAAAATAAATGGTAGAGCCATCAGGAACATAGACACACAGAGATCTGGGAGTGCAGATCCACAGATCCTTAAAAGTGGCAGCATAGATGGAAAAGGTGATGAAGAAAGCACACAGCATGCTTGTCTTCATTGGATGGGGCATCGAGTATTAAAATTGGCAAATTATGTTACAGTTATATAAAGCGTTACATTTGAAGCACTGTGTTCAATTCTGGTCACCACACTCCAGAAGGACTTGGAGACTTTGGAGAAAAGGTTTACCAGGATGTTGTTTTGTATAGAGGGTATTATTAGCTATGAGAGAAATTGAATAAACTGGGATTGTTCTCCCTGGAAAGACAGAGGCTGAGGGGGGGCAACCTGATAGAAGTTTATGAGGGGTGTGGATAGAGTGAACAGTTGGAAACTTTTTCCCAGGGCAGAAATGACAATTACAGGGGGGCACAAGTTCAAGATAAGGGGGGAAAGGTTCAGTGGAGATGTGCGGAGGGTGGTGGGGGCCTGGAATGCACTGCCAAGTGAGGTGGTTGAGGCAGATGCGTTAGTGATATTTAAGGCTTATTTGGATAGGCACATGAACAGACAGGCAGTCAGTCTAGATAGGACAACATGAACAGCGCAGGCTTGGAAGGCCGAAGGATCTGTTCCTGTGCTGTACTGTTCTTTGTTCTCTTTGAGTACAGTTCTCCTGTCCCTTTGATGCAAGCTAGCCATTAAGATCTTTGTCATCTTCAATAGCTCAGTGCAGGTCATGATCTCAGAATTTTTTTTTATTTGATCATGGGGCATGGCTGGCCAGCATTTATTGTGCATCCCTACTTGTCCTTGACTGATACAACTGAGTGTCTCGCTCAGCTATTTCAGAGGGCAGTTGAGAGGCAGTCACATTACTGTAGCTTTGGAGTCACATGTAGGCCAGACCAGCTAAGGACAGCAGATTTCCTTCCCTAAAGGACATTAGTGAACCGGATAAGTTTTTCTGACAATGGTTTCATATTTATCAGTGGATTCTTAATTCCAGATATTTTTACTAAATTCAAATTCCATCAAATGCCATGGCGGGATTTGAACTTGGGTCCCCAGAACATCAGCTGAGTTTCTAGTGATAATACCGCTAGGCCATCGCCTCCCCTGTTCAACAAATCATAGAATCCTACAGTGCAGAAGGAGGCTGTTCGGCCCATCAAGTCTGCACGGACCACAATCCCTCCCAGGCCCTATCCCCATAACCCCATGCATTTACTCTAACTAGTCCCTCTGACACTAAGGGACAATTTGACATTGCCAATCCACCTAACTTACACATCTTTGGACACTAAGGGACAATTTAGCATGACCAATCCCCCTAACTTACACATCTTTGGACACTAAGGGACAATTGAGCACGGCCAATCCACCTAACCCGCACATCTTTGGACACTAAGGGACAATTTAGCATGGCCAATCCATCTAACCTACACATCTTTAGACACTAAGGAGCAATTTAGCATGGCCAATCCACCTAACCCGCACATCTTTGGACACTAAGGGACAATTTAGCATGGCCAATCCACCTAACCTACACATCATTGGATACTAAGGGACAATTTGGCATGACCAATCCATGTAACCTACGCATATTTGGACTGTCGGAGGAAACTGGAGTACCCAAAGGAAACCCACACAGACACGGGGAGAATATGCAGACTCCACACAGACAGTGACCCCAACCGGGAACTGAACCTGGGTCCCTGGCGCTGTGAGGCAGCAGTGCTAACCACTGTGCCACCGTGCTGCCACGTCATGTGCTACAACAGCCCCATCCTCGTGTGGGTAAGCACCTAAGTGAATGTGTGGCCATTCTGTAATGTGTTCAATTGAAGCAAGGGCACGTTGTGCAGTCCTTTCGAGCATGGTGCGAACATTTCACTAGCTATGGATGCCTTTAAGAGGCAGAGCACCACTGCAAACATCAATGCACTCATGGCAGTACGCCAGGAGCTTAGTGAGATGGCTCAAGGAGATAAATCATGAGTTATTGGTTATCGCTTGACCATCTGAAGGTGGATCTAAACCCAGACAGCAGCATCCCTCCGAATGCCATCTCTCACACATGATTAATGATGAGGCTGCAGGATGATCGCTCTTCAGAACGCTTTGATCCATCACTCTACAGCATGGAAGCAATCCCATGATTGAAGCAAGCTCTGTAGGCACAGAGTGTACTTCAGCAGGACACATTGTGCGATCATTGACAAGAACTCATGACCCTGTATCAGAAACCTTCCAAGTTAACATCTAGCATTGCCTTGGCATCTGCGAGAGACATGACGCAGACAGTATTGTGTTCTGGACGGGGGGAGGGGGAATTAAACAGCCCTGATCTCTCCTGTCACAAGTTTCTTTTTGTTCCGATTTTCCCCCCTTTATAAAAGGTGGGCATATTTTCCTCAACCCTTTTGGAAATGTTCCAAATGACTTGCATGGCAAACCTGAGGTAAGATGAAGTAAAAGGGTTAGTTTATTTAGGGTTTTGAAATACCTGCCGGTTTGCACACGGACAGAACAAAGGAGCACAAAGGAAAGGCAGGAGGTTTGGGTCCAACCACAGTAGAGCTCAAGTTTTGGTTTTACGTGAGACCAGAGTCCAGAATCAGAAATCTAATCAGAATGTAAGAACTAGGAGCAGGCGTAGGCTATCTGTCCCTCGAGCCTGCTCTACCATTCAATAAGATCATGGCTGACAGGAGAATTCATAATCGGGAATAAAGAAATGGCCGAGGAATTAAATTCATATTTTGCTTCAGTCTTCGCAAAGGAAAAGATGAATAATGTACCAGCTTTAGTCGACAAATGTTGTGGGGCAATTAATGGGATTGAAGATGGATAAATCCCCAGATGCTGATAATTTTCGTTTCAGGGTACATAAGGGAGTGGCCCTGGAAATAGTAGATCCATTGGCGGTTAGTTTCCAAAATTCTTTGGACTCTGGAATAGCTCCTCCAGATAAGAGAGTAGCAAATGTAAGCCTGCTATTCAAAAAGAGAGGTAGAGAGAAAATAGGAACTATGGACCAGTGAAGCCAACTGTTGGTACTGGGAACGTTGCTGGAGTATTATCATGGATTTCATAACTTGGCATTTGGAAAGCAGTGGTATAATGAGACAAAGTCTGCATGGATTTACAAAAGGAAAATGATGCTTGACTAATGTATTGGAATTTTTTGAGGACATAACTAGTCAAGTTGACCAGTGGACATGGTTTGTTTAGACTTTCAGAAGACTTTCGACAAAGCCAGACTACAATGTAAAGTTAAAGCACGTGGGATTGCAGGTAATGTCTTGAGATGGTTAGAAAGCTGGTTAGTAAATAGGAAGCAATGAGTTGGCAAAACATAGACAGGGATCACGGGTAGAGGTGGGAACATCGGGCTGGCGGCGCGGGCTCGTTGGGCCGAAAGGCCTGTTTCCCGTGCTGTTTTGTTCTTCGTTCTTTGATCTTTTCCTGGACTCAGCTCCACTTACCTGCCCGCTCACTATAACCCTATATACCGTTCAAAAATTTATCTATCCTTGCCTTAAAAACGTTCAATGAGGAAGCCTCAACTGCTTCACTGGGCATGTTTCTAATGCAATGGAGCACAGCTTTACTATTGTAAGATGATAGGTCTATCCAGAAATGAGACCCCCCGCACTCCAGCTTGGGACAAGGCACGAAGATTTGAGTTAATCTTGAAGGCATGAATTCCAATGTTCCAATGCTTTGCAGTTTTGATGAGGAGACAGTTCTTATTGCTGTCACCAGCTTGATTGTAAGATAGTAGACAGTGCCGGATGCTTGCCTGGAGCTAATGTTTCCTTCAGACATCCACCAGTGACTGACTATAAGATGCAGAAACTAAAATTAAAGGACCCAGACAGCTCACACCTTGGTCAAGCGATTCTGGTTTCAGGTTACTAAATGAGGCCTTGTGGTTGGAACAGGTAATCTAAAGCTATACGTTATTGGAGTGCAAAGGGGGCGGGGAGTGGGGGGGCCAGGAAGGAGGAAAACCTCCTCATGATCCTGCTCCAGGACCTGGCCCAAACTCGTCATGGACAGATCCTGGCAGTGGGCAACCAGAGAGATCATCCAATCCGACTGTCTGTCCCTGTACTCTGGATGTATTCACGGTCAGGTGTCCCTGGAGAGGGGGCATGTGGTGTCCATGGGTACCATTGCAACCTTCAACAGAATTCATGGAATTTAGCATGGCCAATGCACCTAACCTGCACATCTTTGGACTGTGGGAGGAAACCGGAGCACCCGCAGGAAATCTACGTAGACACAAGGAGAATGTGCAAACTCCATGCAGCCAATAACCCAAGCTGGGAATCAAACCCAGGTCCCAGGTGCTGTGAGGCAGCAACCGAACAATCTTATAAGTCTCATAATTGTAATGTATGTCTCCATTAATTAATTAATTAAATCAGAAATTGCCTTACAGCTTTCAAATAGTAAGTGTATGCAAACCTCGCTTGGCGGATTGTCCATAGATTCAAGCTAAAAGCCAGGTAAGTAAAGTTTGAAACCAAGTACGAATAATTAATCTCCACTTCCACATAGAATTTTCACGAAAGCAATAGGACATTTAAAATGAACAGATTTTAATCTATTTCCATGTCTTGATCACAGATTTAGCAATAAAGTTTATTTATTTATTGTCACAAGTCGGCTTAAATTAACACTGCAATGAAGTTACTGTGAAAATCCCCTAGTCGCCGCACTCTGGCACCTGTTTGGGTACACTGAGGGAGCATTTCACCTAATCAGCATGTCTTTCGGACTGTGGGAGGAAACCGGAGCACCCAGAGGAAACCCACGCAGACATGAGGAGAACGTGCCTAACCGAAACCCTAATCCTAATGCACCAACCACCTTTCCTGGTCCCCTCACACCGATACTATAGTTAAGAAAGCTCACCAATGCCTCTACTTTCTCAGAAGACAAAGGAAATTTGGCATGTCAGTTACAATTCTCACCAACTTTTACAGATGCACCTTAGTAAGCGTTCTTTCTGGTTGTATCACAGCTTGGTATGGGCTCCTGCTCTGCCCAAGACCGCAAGGAACTACAAAAGGTCATGAATGTAGCCCAATCCATCACACAAACCAGCCAGCCAGGTGGCACGGTAGCACAGTGGTTAGCACTGCTGCTTCACAGCTTCAGGGTCCTGGGTTCGATTCCTGGCTTGGGTCACTGTTTGTGTGGATTTGCACATTCTCCCCATGTCTGTGTCGGTTTCCTCTGGGTACTCCGGTTTCCTCCCACAGTCTAAAGATATGCGGGTTAGGTTAATTGGCCACGCTAAGAAATTACCCCTTAGTATCCAGGGACGCGTAGGTTAGAGGGATTAGTGGGTATAATATGCAGGGATATGGGGGTAGGGCCTGGGTGGGATTGTGTTCGGTGCAGGCTCGATGGGCCGAAAAGCCTCTTTCTGCACTGTAGGGTTCTATGATTCTCCCATCCATTGACTCTGTCTACACTTCCCGCTGCCTTGGCAGAGCAGCCAGCATAATTAATGACCCCCCACACCCCGGACATTCTCTCTTCCACCTTCCTTCTTCCGTGGGAAAAAGATACAAAAGTCTGAGGTCCCGTACCGACCGACTCAAGAACAGCTTCTTCCCTGCTGCTGTCAGACTTTTGAATGGATCTACTTTGCATTTGATCTTTCTCTACACCCTAGCTATGACTGTAACACTACATTCTGTACCCTCTCCTTTCTTTCTCTGTGAGTGGTAAGGTTTACCTGTATAGTGCGCAAGAAACAATACTTTTCACTGTATCCCAATACTATAATAAATCAAATCAAATATTAAGCCAATCTTTCTCTACACCCTATCTGTAACTGTAACACTTCATCCTGCATCCTCTCCTTTCCTTCTCTATGAATGGTAAGATTTACCTGTATAGAGCGTAAGAAACAATACTTTTCACTGTGTCCCAATACATGTGACAATCATAAATCCAATCAAAGACAGTGAAGCAAGCCTGGAATCGAACACGGGTCCACCTAACCTGCACATCTTTGGACTATGGGAGAAAACTGGAGCATCCGGAGGAAACCCACGCAGATACGAGGAGAATATGCAGACTTTGCTGTAAAGATTGGAGCACTGTCTTTTGGCTGGATTAATAAATTCAGAACTTGTTTCCTTACCCTGGTGAACAATAAAGTTCCTGTTGCACTGATCAGCCAGGGGTAATGTTTAGTCTCGTGGTCTGGCCAATGTTCCTCCTCTGTTCCACATTTCTCAGGAGTGAAAAGTAAATAAGACTTGCCATCCCTTAAAATGTAAGCTATCTTAAATAAAGAAACAAGCAGGAGAGGGTGAGTAATTAAGTCTCCTTTCATCTCCTCTTTGGTGAGCTGTTTGATAACAACAATGCAAGAACATATTTAAATTTTAAATATTCATGATTGCATCAGGATTAATAATTAATGTTCCAGCATATTCCCTTTCAAAAACATCTGCTTGTTGCTTCATTAATGTAGAAAGTTATGGGGGCACAGTAGCACAGTGGTTAACACTGCTGCCTCACAGCGCCAGGGACCCGGGTTTGATTCCCAGCTTTGGGTCATTATCTGCATGGAGTCTGCACATTCCCCCCGTGTCTGCGTGGCTTTCCTCTGGGTGCTCCAGTTTCCTCCCACAGTCCGAAAGATGTGCAGGTTAGGGTGCATTGGGTCGTGCTAAATTCTCCCTCAGTGTACCCAAACAAGAGTGTGGCAACTGGGGGATTTTCACAGCAACTTCATTGCAGTGTTAATGTAAGCCTACCTGTGACATTAATAAATAAACTTTAAACTTATTTAATCTGCTTTCCAAGTCCTATTCGTTGCATGAAAATACGTCACCTTTAATTCCTTTGCCAACCTGACACCTCTGATTTAGCCATTTAAGCACTGAAATAGTTTCTCACTCCAGCTATGTCCATTTGTGGTTTTAAGCACCTTTATCAAATCTCCTCTTGGCCTAACCTAGAGCACAAACCCCAACTTCCCTCTTCATATAACTGTAATCGCTTATTCCTAGAATCATTCCAGTTAATCACTTACGTATTCACTCATTCTGAAAGTGTGGTGCCCCAAAATGACTTTTTTGTGGGTGGCATAGTGGCAAAGTAGTTAGCATTGTTGCCTCACAGCACTAGGATGTCCCAAGATATGTGGGTTAGGTGGACTAGCCATGCTAAATTACTCCTTAGTGTCCAAACATGTGCAGGTTGGCTGGATTGGCCATGCTAAATTGCCCCTTAGTGTCCAAAGATGTGCAGGTTAAATGGATTGTCCATACTAAATTGCCCCTTAGTGTCCAAAGATGTGCAGGTTAGGTGGATTGGCCATGATAAATTGCCCCTTAGTGTCCAAAGATGTGCAGGTTAAATGGATTGTCCATACTAAATTGCCCCTTAAGTGTCCAAAGATGTGTAGGTTAGGTGGATGGGCCACGCTAAATTGCTCCTTAGTGTCCAAAGATGCATAGGTTAGGTGGTAAATGTGTGGGGTTATGGAGATAAGGCAGGGGAGAGTGCCTGGATAAGTTACTGTGTCAGAGAGTCAGTGCAGACCCAATGGGCCGAATGGCCTCTTCTGCACCAGCGGGATTCTATAGATTTAGCACAAGTTCCTGGTTTTTGTACTCCATAAGATTGTATTTGCTTTTTTAACTGTAATATTATCTGTTCACCTTCAAAGATTTGCACACAAATACCCCAAAAGTCACGCTGATTGTGCAATTCTTTTAAAATTGTATCATTTGGCTTGCTACAAATACATCACATCATACTGGTCTTCATTAAATTATCCCTGCCACCTGTTTGCCCATTCCACTACGTTTTTATGAAACCTATCCTCCTCAATATATACTACACTTCCAAGTTTCAGATTAAGTCCAAACTTTGAGACATGAACACGAGGAACAAAGCAAGAACAAGGCTAGAAGCAAGTAAACAGCAAACACTGACTGGAGTCACACCCAGCATAAAGGAAGGTGATTGTGGTTATTCTGGGCCACTCATTGCATCCCCAAGATATCACTGCAAGAGTTCTCTAGACCTAGGTTTAACCACTGCTTCACCAATCACCTCCCTTCTAACAGAAGTACAGCAGTGAGAATGTTTACTGATAATTACATGTGTTCAGTACCATTCAGAGCACTACAAGTAATAGAGGGGTGTACCTACAGCACATGGACTGACTGATGTCCGATAACAATCCTGGAACTCCCTCCCTAACAGCACTGTGGGTGTACCTACAGCACATGGACTGACTGATGTCCGATAACAATCCTGGAACTCCCTCCCTAACAGCACTGTGGGTGTACCTACAGCACATGGACTGACTGATGTCCGATAACAATCCTGGAACTCCCTCCCTAACAGCACTGTGGGTGTACCTACACCACATGGACTGACTGATGTCCAATAACAATCCTGGAACTCCCTCCCTAACAGCACTGTGGGTGTACCTACACCACACGGACTGACTGATGTCCGATAACAATCCTGGAACTCCCTCCCTAACAGCACTGTGGGTGTACCTACACCACACGGACTGACTGATGTCCAATAACAATCCTGGAACTCCCTCCCTAACAGCACTGTGGGTGTACCTACACCACACGGACTACTGATGTCCTAACAATTGGTTGTGTGGTGTTACAGGACTGACTGATGTCCAATAACAATCCTGGAACTCCCTCCCTAACAGCACTGTGGGTGTACCTACAGCACATGGACTGACTGATGTCCGATAACAATCCTGGAACTCCCTCCCTAACAGCACTGTGGGTGTACCTACACCACACGGACTGACTGATGTCCAATAACAATCCTGGAACTCCCTCCCTAACAGCACTGTGGGTGTACCTACACCACACGGACTGACTGATGTCCGATAACAATCCTGGAACTCCCTCCCTAACAGCACTGTGGGTGTACCTACACCACATGGACTGACTGATGTCCAATAACAATCCTGGAACTCCCTCCCTAACAGCACTGTGGGTGTACCTACACCACACGGACTGACTGATGTCCAATAACAATCCTGGAACTCCCTCCCTAACAGCACTGTGGGTGTACCTACACCACATGGACTGACTGATGTCCAATAACAATCCTGGAACTCCCTCCCTAACAGCACTGTGGGTGTACCTACACCACAAGGACTGACTGATGTCCAATAACAATCCTGGAACTCCCTCCCTAACAGCACTGTGGGTGTACCTACACCACATGGACTGACTGATGTACAATAACAATCCTGGAACTCCCTCCCTAACAGCACTGTGGGTGTACCTACACCACATGGACTGACTGATGTCCAATAACAATCCTGGAACTCCCTCCCTAACAGCACTGTGGGTGTACCGACACCACACGGACTGACTGATGTCCAATAACAATCCTGGAACTCCCTCCCTAACAGCACTGTGGGTGTACCTACACCACATGGACTGCAACGATTTAAGAAGCCAGCTCACCACCAACGTCTCAAGGGGCAATTAGGGATGGGCAATAAATGCTGGCCCAGATCAAGATGCGCACACCGCATGTATGAGTAAGGAAATTTAGAAAGCGGTAAGAAAAGTTGGAATGTTAATCATTTCCAATCGCAAAAAGCAAGGTTTCCAATGGTGCTGCCTTTTTCCGGATATTATGGCCTTGAATGAGGGGAATTGTAGTCGGGACCTGGAATACTGCTTCCCACATGATTTTTCCACATGACTCCAACCAGTTGTCCCGTAGACTGTCTAACATCAGTGATGTTAAAATGGTGATTTGTAAAGCACTCTGGAACAACTGGGCAAACCAGGCTGCAACCGAGACAACTGAATACACAGGAAATAGACCATCAAATAGACTTGTTTACCTTAACCTTTTATTTGGGAGGGAGGTATGTGACCCACGTGCCTTCAGCATCTACAGGTATAGCCATTGGGTTCACCGTGATGTGGAGATGCTGGTGTTGGACTGGGGTAAAAACAGTAAGAAGTCTCACCACACCAGGTTAAAGTCCAACCGGTTTATTTGGTAGCAAGAGCCATTAGCTTTCGGGGCTCTGCCCCGAAAAGAGCCCCAAAAGCTAGTGGAGTTTGCTACCAAATAAACCGGTCGGACTTTAACCTGGTGCTGTGAGACTTCTTACTGTCGGGTACACACCCAGAGATCAGTGTGGCAGCATCTGATTGGAATCTTACCCATCAGGGTGATCAAGCCCTGATCGATCGATTGACAAGGATCCGGCGACAGCCCTAAAAGGACACAAAACCAAGGAGGGGTAAAAGGTGCTATACAACAGAACAAGCTCTCTCTCTCTCCTTCTCTCTCTCTCTGACCCCACGAACGAGCTACAACAACGGTGACCACCAGCAGTGACGACCAACACGAGGAGAGCCGTCACACTCGAGAAGGAAGGAAGGAAGACAGAGTGCCAGACCAGACCAAAGGACCAGAGTACACAGCCGACGACCGAGACCAGCGCACAGATAAAGGCCAATATCTGCTTGGATACTTGCCAGTCGCACAAAGTTAAGTCAAGGTCTAGTATTAGACTTGAATTTTAGCATCTCTGTAAGACAACATTGTTGGTTGGGTGGCCGATCATTGATTGTGTGTTTTAAATAAATATTGGTTGAACTAACAGGTCCACTCGCAGTTCTTTGTCCACGGTATAAGGGTTAAAACAGACTGTGCGGCAGGCACAACACTGGACATGAAGTAAATGGCCAGGTCTGAAGTAACCTGTTCAGGCAAATGGAAAGCAGATTTCAATCTGGGGGGTCATGCTTGGAGATTCCAGCAGAGGGCGGTGTTACTATATATATTGAACAGAGCCTTCGGAGCTTGGAGATGCCATTCCATCTGCTATTAGTCAGGTGACTAGAAATGGCTGAGTGCTCCGCATACTTTAGCTCCCACTCCGCATTCATTTCCAGCAATTGCAACTGTTAAAATTCATCTGGAGGATCAGCGATGAACAAGGCTGACCAATATTGGCTGACTGGCAGAAGGCAGAGAGTGGGGATAAAGGGGTCTTTTTCAGGATGGCAGATGGTAACGAGAGGTGTGCCTCAGGGGTCAGTGCTGGGACCACAACTTTTCACCATGCACATTAACAATTTGGAGGAAGGAACTGAAGGCACTGTTGCTAAGTTTGTAGGTGATACAAAGAAAGGGACAGGTAGTGTTGAGGAAGTGGGGGGCTGCGGAAGGACTTGGACAGGTTTGGAGAGTGGGCAAAGAAGTGACCGATGGAATACAGTGTGGAAAAGTGTGAGTATATGCACTCTGCAAAGAGGGATGGAGGCATAGACTGTTTTCTAAGTGGGAAAATGTTTAGGAACTCAGAAACACAAAGGGATCTTGAACAAAGGGACTTGGGAGTCTTTGTTCAAGATACTCTTAAGATTAACATATAGATTCAGTCAGAGTTAGGAAAAGGCAAATGCAATGTTAGCCTTCATATCGAGAGAGCTAGAATACAAGAGCAGGGATGTACTGCTGAGGCTGCATAAGGATCTGGTCAGACCCCATTTGGAGTATTGTGAACAGTTTTGGGCTCCATATCTAAGGAAGGATGTGCCGGCCTTGGAAAGGTTCCAGAGGGAGGTTCACAAGAATGATCCCTGGAATGAAGAGCTTGTCGTGTGAGGAACGGTTGAGGACTCTGGGTCTGTACTTGTTGGAGTTTAGAAGGATGAGGGGAGATTTTATTGAAACTTACAGGATACTGAGAGGCCCTGGATAGAGTGGACGTGGAGAGGATGTTTCCACTAGTAGGGAAAACTAGAACCAGAGAGGGCACAACCTCAGGCTAAAGGGACAATCCTTTAAAACAGAGATGAGGAGGAATTTCTTCAGCCAGAGAGTGGGGAATGTGTGGAACTCATTGCCACAGAGGAGGCCGGGTCATTGAGTATCTTTTAAGACAGAGATAGATAGGTTCTTGATTAGTAAGGGGATCAGGGGTTATGGGGAAAAGGCAGGAGAATGGGGATGAGAAAAATATCAACCATGATTGAATGGCAGAGCAGAATCGATGGGCCAAGTGGCCTAATCTTATGTCTTATGGTCTTATATGGCAAAAAGAAGGAAAGGGACTTGCGTTCTCCACAACCAGGACAGGAGGGCGAGCACCCCTACATGGGAGCAAGCATGAACAGCCGGAGGATTCTGTCCACTGCCTGGAAGGAAGCTTGCTGGTGGCAGGAGGGACAAATGACATGCCTCTCTGAGTCTTATCCTTATATCTGGATAGGCTCACCACTCTGCAGAGTGCTGACCCCTGACTCTTTCGGACAATCTGTAATGTGTCAATCCAATGCCACGCAACCCAGTTATCTTTAAGACTGGAAGTGTGAGGAAAAAACGTGAAGCAGCTATGTACAAATGGATGCTAAATACCATCCTGCTGAACCCAATTTAGCATGGCCAACCCACCTAACCTACACATCTTTGAACAGAGGAGACAATTTAGCATGGCCAATCCACCCAACCTACACATCTTTGAACAGAGGAGACAATTTAGCATGGCCAATCCACCCAACCTACACATCTTTGAACAGAGGAGACAATTTAGCATGGCCAATCCACCCAACCTACACATCTTTGAACAGAGGAGACAATTTAGCATGGCCAATCCACCCAACCTACACATCTTTGAACAGAGGAGCAATTTAGCATGGCCAATCCACCTAACCTACACATCTTTGAACAGAGGAGACAATTTAGCATGGCCAATCCACCCAACCTACACATCTTTGAACAGAGGAGACAATTTAGCATGGCCAATCCACCTAACCTACACATCTTTGGACACTAAGGGACAATTTAGCATGGCCAATCCACCTAACCTGCACATCTTGGACACTAAGGGGCAATGTAGCATGGCCAATCCACCCTAACCTACACTCTTTGGACACTAAGGGACAATTTAGCATGGCCAACCCACCCTAACCTACACATCTTTGGACACTAAGGACAATTTAGCATGGCCAACCCACCCTAACCTACACATCTTTGGACACTAAGGGACAATTTAGCATGGCCAATCCACCCTACCTGCACATCTTTGGACACTAAGGGACAATTTAGCATGGCCAATCAGCCCTAACCTACACATCTTTGGACACTAAGGGACAATTTAGCATGGCCAATCCACCTAACCAACACATCTCTGGACACTAAGGGACAATTTAGCATGGCCAACCCACCCTAACCTACACATCTTTGGACACTAAGGGGCAATTTAGCATGGCCAACCCACCCTAACCTACACATCTTTGGACACTAAGGGGCAATTTAGCATGGCCAATCCACCTAACCTACACATCTTTGGATATTAAGGGGCAATGTAGCATGGCCAATCCATCCTAACCTGCACATCTTTGGACACTAAGGGACAGTTTAGCATGGCCAATCCATCCTAACCTACACATCTTTGGATATTAAGGGGCAATGTAGCATGGCCAATCCACCCTAACCTACACAACTTTGGACACTAAGGGATAATTTAGCATGGCCAATCCACCTAATCAGCATATCTTTGGACACTAGTGGACAATTTAGCGTGGCCAATCCATCCTATTACTTCAGAAATGTGCAAATTAACGTCCAAATCCCCTTCCTTCTCGAGAATCCACCCCGTTACCACTCACTTGTCTACCCTTGCCCTGCTCCACCCCACCAATCCCTGTCCATCTCAGCATCTCCACAAATAACCCTCGGCCTTTTTTTCCATAGGACATGGTCACATCTTCCCACCCTCCCAGTTCTCTCTGCCCCCTTCAACCCTTACCATATCCTCTTACTGTTGCGACCCTTGGTTTGACTAATTGTAGATTGTTTTTGTGTGCTTAGAGAGTTAAAAAAAGTTACAAGTACACAGAAAGCTCAAACTGAAACATTTGTATTGCAGGCCAAGTAGCAGTGTTACCAAGACAGCAGGTTTTTGAATTTACCCAATCAGTTTGAATTAGGCACTTAGATACCAAGAACCTATTAAATTTACATCTGATGGTTTTGACAATCCTATTGTGGGAAATATTGATATGTCATCGCAGGTTTCAAAGAAGAGGGCAGTGGGACAAAAAAGAGAGAGCAATTGTCACCTGCCACAGCTCTTTGTTCAAGGCACCATCCAGATAGCAAAGAGATCAAAGAAGAAAGAAGTTCCAGGCAGAAGAATCAACAGAGAAGACCCAGAATATTGCAGACGACACAAAGCCTGGTTGTAATTTTGTGAGTGACTGTATTCTATTTTTGTGGGGATATTTATCGGAGCAGCATTTCATTAGAATCTTGTTTTATTCAGGAATAGTTAAAAGTTAAAAGGGTTGTTAATAGTTTAGTTAATTTGCTCACAGTTAGATAAATAAATTGTTACGTGTTGATTTTACGGAGTCAGGGATTTATTTTGTATTTAACCACGAGATGGTGCTGAAGAGCAGGTCACCCCATTCTCACTGTTTACAGATTATAGGGTGAGATACCCCTCTTTGGGGGGTTTTGGTGTTAGTTCTCAGAGGGGGGGGGATCAATCTCTGCTTTATAACACTTGTGAACCTTTTCATATCTCTATACAGCCCTCCCCATGCCCCTTCAGGTCTCTGCAGTCCGAAACACGTGCTGGTTAGATGGATTGGCCGTGCTAAATTCTACTTCCCGAACAGAAGTGTGCGACCACGGGAATTTCACAGTAACTTCATTGCAGTGTTAATGTGAGCCTTATTTGTGACACTAATAATCTTTAAACTGAAGATGGCAGTGGTACAGTTTTGTGACCTTCCTACTCAACCTGAGAAGGCAATGCTCGTTGCTCCTTGCCAGGCTGAGGATATCATTGATGGAATCACTGAGAATTCAGACAGCCTAGCTGAAGTGGCATCTCGACTTCCCGCAGAGCAGTCTTGTGCAGGGACACACCGAAAGCAATGTTTCCACCTTGCACCGAAACAGGCGCCTTTCCATAGAATCACAGAATGACTACAGTACAAAGGAGATCGTTCAGGCCATTGAGTCTGTACTGAGAAGACTCCCCATAACCCTACATATTTTCCCTGCAAATCCCCCTGACATTAAGGGACAATTTAACATGGCCAATCCACTTAACCTTTACATCTTTGGAGTGTGGGAGGAAACCGGAGCACTCGGAGGAAACCCACGCGGACACGGGGAGAATGTGCAAACTCCACACAGACAGTGACCCACGCCGGAAATGGAACCCGGTTCCCTTGCACTGTGAGGGAGCAATGCTAACCCACTGTGGCACCGTGCCACCCATCCAGCCTTGCTGGATGTTCACAGAGATTTCCGGACGGAAAATGGGGGGCAAAGACAATGAAATAGTGGGAAGCACTCATTATTTCTCTGGCGATGACCCAATGGTATTATCGATGGACTAATCATGCAGAAACTCAGCTAATGTTTTCTTTGCAGGGCAATCTCGAGCTAGAGATCACAGGTACAGGTCGAGAGGCGGTCGATTTAACACTGAGATGAGGAGGAACTACTTCTCGCAGACAGGGGTGAATTTGTGAAACTCACTGCCCCATGGCACGGTGGAATCTGAATCATTAACTGGTTTCAAGCAGGAGTTAGATATATTTCTGATAGAAAATGGGGATAAGGGGATATGGGGAACAGGTGGGGAGGTGGATTTGAAACCTGGAAGAGATCAGCCATGATCTGATTGAGTAGCGGAGCAGGTTTGAAGGGCTGAACTTGCCTATTTCTGCTCCTAATTCCGATGTTCCTATGTTCTGGGGACCTGGGTTCGAATCCCACCACAGCAGATGGTGGAATTTGAATTCAATAAAAAATATCTTGAATTAAGAATCTACTGATGACTCATTGTCAGAAAAACCCATCTGGTTCCCTTTAGGGAAGGAAATCTGCCGTCCTTACCCCAGTGTGGCCTACATGTGACTCCAGAGGCACAGCAATGCAGTTGACTCTTAACTGTCCGCGGGCAACTAGGGATGGGCAATAAATACTGACCCAGCCAGCGATGCCCATGTCCCACGAAATTCTAAACCAATTTTACTGCCTGTGCTGGAGGGGCTGAGCTAGAAGGAAAGATTGGATAGGCTGGGACTGTTTTCCTTGGAGCAGAGAAGGTTGAAGAGGGAAACTGACTGAGGTGGATAAGATTATGAGGAGCAGAGATAGGGTGGACAGGAAGGCACTTTTTCCATTAGTAAAGGGGTCAATAACTACGGGGCAGAGATTTAAGGTCAGAGTTGAAAGGCTTAGAGGGGATTTCATGTATTTACCCAAGCTAGCCCTCTCTGAAAGTAAGGGGCAATTTAGCTTGGCCAATCCACCTAACCTGCACATCTTTGGACATGAAGGGGCAATTTAGCATGGCCAATCCACCCTAACCTGCACATCTTTGGACACTAAGGGACAATTAGCATGGCCAATTTACCATGGCCAGGGGACACAAGGGGCAATTTACCACCAATCTAACCTGCACACTAAGGGACAATTTAGCATTTGGACAGCATGGCCAAGGGCAATTTACATGGCCAATCCTAACCTACACCCAAAGGGCAATTTAGCATGGCCAATCCACCTAAACCTACACATCTTTGACACTAAGGGGCAATTTAGCATGGCCAATCCACCTAACCTCACATCTTTATAAGGGGCAATTTAGCATGGCCAATCCCTAACCTACACAACACTAAGGGGCAATTTAGCATGCCAATCCACCTAACCTTCACATCTTTGGACACTAAGGGGCAATTTAGCATGGCCAATCGACCCTACCTACACATCTTTGGACACTAAGGGACAATTTAGCATGGCCAATCCACCTAACCTACACATCTTTGGACACTAAGGGACAATTTAGCATGGCCAATCTACCTAACCTACACATCTTTGGACACTAAGGGCAATTTAGCATGGCCAATCCACCCTAACCTGCACATCTTTGGACACTAAGGGGCAATTTAGCATGGCCAATCCACCTAACCTACACATCTTTGGACACTAAGGGGCAATTTAGCATGGCCAATCCACCTACCTACACATCTTTGGACACTAAGGGACACATTTAGCATGGCCAATCCACCTAACCTCACATCTTTGGACACTAAGGGCAATTTAGCATGGCCAATCCACCTAACCTACACATCTTTGGACTAAGGGGCAATTTAGCATGGCCAATCACCTAACCGCACATCTTTGGACACTAAGGGCAATTTAGGCATCCAATCCACCTAACTACACATTTTGGACACTAAGGGCACTTTAGCATGGCCAATCCACCTAACCTGCACATCTTTGGACACTAAGGGGCAATTTAGCAAGGCCAATCCACCTAACCTACACATCTTTGGACACTAAGGGCACTTTAGCATGGCCAATCCACCCTACCTGCACATCTTTGGACACTAAGGGCAATTTAGCAAGGCCAATCCACCCTAACCTACACATCTTTGGACACTAAGGGGCAATTTAGCATGGCCAATCCACCCTAACCTACACATCTTTGGACACTAAGGGGCAATTTAGCATGGCCAAACCAGTTAACCTGCATGTCACTTGGAATGTTGGAGGAAACTAGAACACTCGGAGGAAACCCTTGCTACACGGGGGAGAATGTGTAGACTCCCATTAACTAAGGACAGTACCCGGGCAGGCAAATCGATAACAATGATCCTCCGAATCACACACTCCCTTTAAGCATGGCTCCCAGCTTCTCGTGTGCGACTGATGAATTCACCAGGTAGAATTTCATTGCCCAGCAAACAAAGAGAATAAGATCATAATGAAAAGAGTCTATTTGCCAGGCACATCTTGCAGCAATGGCAGATGGGCTTAGTAACAGACAGCCCCAGGGATCGATCTCTGAACCATATGGTTTGGGGACAGCTGATGTAGCAGGGGAACCAACTTAAATTCCAGGGGAAAGAAAACCCTTTGATGTGCAAATACTGGCAATGTGAAAAGCTACAGCAGTTCCTGGATTAAAATCCAGACATTCTGACGCCACAGGACTCCAGGATAAAAATATACCGGTGTTATTAAAAAGCCTTCGCTGAGCGAGCAACACCCGTGACGTTCCTGTCGTGATGATATTGCTGTTGGACCTAACATCAAACAAGAAGTATAAATCCCTTTGTGTCTGGCACACTGCAGTGGACAATCTCCCACCTCTGAAATACAGCTACTTGACTCAGTCGCCAAATGAACAGAGAATTTTGCGCTACCAGAAATTCACTTTGCTATTTTCATTCATTTGTGGGACATAGGCGTTGCTAGCTCGGCCAGTATTTATTGCCCATGGCTAGTTGCCCCTTGAGAAGGTGATGGGGAGCTGCCTTCATGAATTGCTGCAATCCATGTGCTGTGGGTTGACTCACAATACCGTTACGGAGGGAATTCCAGGATTTTGACTCTGAAGGAACGGCTGATATACTTCCATGATGTGGAGATGCCGGCGTTGGACTGGGGTAAACACAGTAAGAAGTCTCACAACACCAGGTTAAAGTCCAACAGGTTTATTTGGTAGCACAAGCCACTAGCTTTTGGAGCATTGCTCCTTCATCAGGTATGTGGCTGAAGACAGAGAACTCCCATTTACCTGGGAGTTGCTGCAGTGTATTTTGCATGGGGAGCACAGCGACAAAGTGGTTAGCCCTGCTGCCTCACAGCGTCAGGGACCCAGGTTCGATTCCCGGCTTGGGTCACTGTCTGTGTGGAGTCTGCACATTCTCCCCGCGTCTGCGTGGGTTTCCTCCAGGTGCTCCAGTTTCCTCCCACAGTCTGAAAGACATGTTGGTTAGGTGGATTGGCCATGCTAAATTTCCAGATGCACCATAGAAAGCATTCTTTCTGGGTGTATCACAGCTTGGTCTGGGCTCCTGCTCTGCCCAAGACCACAAGGAACTACAAAAGGTCGTGAATGTAGCCCACTCCATCACGTAAACCCCAGCCTCCCATCCATTGATTCTGTCTGCACTTCCTGCTGCCTTGGGAAAAGCAGCAAATTACTTTTTTCACCTCTATTCATGTTGCTTCATGTCAAGTTTAAAATTAAAGGAACATTTAGGATTTCTTAAAATATAATGCAGTATTACAGCAGAATCAAGGATCCCACGCACCCCGGACATTCTCTCTTCCATCTTCTTCCGTCGGGAAAAAGATACAAAAGTCTGAGGTCACGCACCGACCGACTCAAGAACAGCTTCTTCCCTGCTGCCGTCAGACTTTTGAATGCACCTACCTCACATTAAGTTGATCTTTCTCTACACCCTAGCTATGACTGTAACACTACATTCTGCACCCTCTCCTTTCTTTCTCCCTTGAGTACTCTATGAATGGCATGCTTTGTCTGTATAGTGCACAAGAAACAATACTTTTCACTGTATCCCAATACGGGACAATAATAAATCAAATCTATTCAAATTAATCCCAGAGCCCAGACCAAGCTGTGATACAATCAGAAAGAATGCTTTCTATGGTACATCTGTAAAAGTTAGCGAGAGTCGTAACAGACATGCCAAATTTCCTTGGTCTCCTGAGAAAGTAGAGGGCCTGGCCACAATACTCAGAGAGCTGATGCAGATTTGATGGGCTGAATGGCCTCCCTCTGCACTGTAGGGATTCTATGATTCTCCCTGGACCTACTATCCTCGGGTAGCTAGGGATGGGCACTAATTACTGGCCCAGCCTGCATTAAGAAGGCAAAAGGAATTTTGTCTTTCATTGCTCGGGGGATGGAGTTTAAAAACAGTGAGGTTATGTTGCAGCTGTATAAGGTGCTGGAGAGGCCGCACTTGGAGTTACTGTGTACAGTTTTGGTCTCCTGACTTGAGAAAGGATATATTGGCACTGGAGGGGGTGCAGAGGAGATTCACTAGGTTGATTCTGGAGTTGAGAGGGTTGGCTTATGAGGAGAGACTGAGTAGACTGGGAACATACTCATTGGAATTCAGAAGAATGTGGGGGGATCTTAGAGAAACATTATGAAGGGATTAGATGAGAGAGAAGCAGGGAAGTTGTTTCCACTGGCGGGTGAAACTAGAACTAGGGGGTATGGCCTCAAAATAAGGGGGAGCAGATTTATAACGGAGTTGAGGGGGAACTTTTTTGCACAAAGGGTTGTGAATCTGTGGAATTCCCTGCCCAATGAAGCAGCTGAGGCTACCTCATTGAATGTTTTTAAGGTAAGGATAGATAAGTTTTTGAACAGTAAAGGAATTAAGGGTTGTGGTGAGCGGGCGGGTAAGTGGAGCTGAGTCCAGGAAAAGATCAGCCATTGAATGGCGGAGCAAGGCTTGAGGGGCCGAATGGACTACTCCTTCCCCTAGTTCCTACGTTCTTACTGTCCCATGAATGAATAAAAAAAATTGCAGTTTAGTAATACCCATTCAAAAGTATAATCTTAGCAATGGAAAGGCCACAGATTCACCTTGTGTGCTACCCAATGCAGAAGACTCCAATCACTTCACACATTATCAATAATTCTTCTTTCTGTTTTATTTGTGGTTTTGGGCTCTTTTATATTTGAGTGGGAGGCATTTGGAAGAATTGCACAGTTTCATGCAAGTGATTTCTACAATTCCACTGCCAAGTTTTAAACGTGTCCCACATGTTTGGCCTTTTCTGGTGAATGTTTACATCAGTCAAAGCTGTTATTATGCTAACACAATTATTTTACTGTGAACACATTTCTTTTTTGTTTCAATTATATTTGCAAATGTTTCTGGAAAAGCTAAATTGGCCCAATTGAACTATGTTGCTCTGGAAGACCTTGCCTTAACCGGCGGTGACGCAGAAGGGTTTGCCACACGGCTCGCACTGGTTTCTGGTGGTAGCTACGACCATCTCAAAGACAGATTTGTTCAAAGGCAGGCACTTGCACGGCCCTCATCTACTCATGCGCCCTATGACTCGTCCTTGTTTTATGCTTCTCAGCTGCTGCCTTTGAAATTACATGCTGCAGGCGCCGCGGTGCCACAGTGGTTAGCATTGCTGCCCCACAGTGGCAAGGTTCAATTCCCGGCTTGGGTCCCTGTCAACATGGAGTCTGAATGTTCTTCCCATGCTCCAGTTTCCTCCCACACTCCCAAGTTGTGTAGGTTAGGGGGATTGTCCATGCTAAATTGCCCCTTAGCGTCCAAAGAATGCAAGCTAAGTGGATTGGCCATATTAAATTGCCACTTAGTGTCGAAAGATGTGCAGGTTAGGTGGATTGGCCATGCTAAATTGCTCCTTAGTGTCCAAAGATGTACAGATTAGGTGGATTGGCCATGCTAAATTGTCCCTTAGTGTCCAAAGATGTGCAGGTTAAGTGGATTGACCATACTAAATTGTCCCTTAGTGTCCAAAGATGTGCAGGTTAGGTGGATTGGCCATGCTAAATTGCCCCTTAGTGTCCAAAGATATGCAGGTTAGGTGGATTGGCCATCCTAAATTGCCCCTTAGTGTCCAAAGATGTGCGGGTTAGGCAGATTGTCCATGCTAAATTGCCCCTTAGTATCCAAAGATGTGTGGGTTAGGTGGATTGGCCATGCTAAATTGCCCCTTAGTGTCCAAAGATGTGCAGGTTGGGTGGATTGGCCATGCTAAATTGCCCCTTAGTGTCCAAAGATGTACAGGTTAGGTGGACTGGCCATGCTAAATTACCACTTAGTATCTAAAGATGTACACATTAGGGGGATTGCCATGTTAAATTGCCCCTTAGTGTCCAAAGATTTGTAGGTAAGAGGGATTGACCATGGTAAATTACCCCTTAGTGTCCAAAAATGTGAAGGTTAGAGGGATTGGCCATGCTAAATTGCCCCTTAGTATCAAAAGATGTGCAGGTTAAGTGGATTGACCATACTAAATTGCCCCTTAGAGTCCAAAGATATGCAGGTTAGGTGGATTGGCCATGCTAAATTGCCCCTTAGTGTCCAAAGATGTGCAGGTTAGGTGGATTGGCCATCCTAAATTGCCCCTTAGTGTCCAAAGATGTGCGGGTTAGGTGGATTGGCCATGCTAAATTGCCCCTTAGTATCCAAAGATGTGTGGGTTAGGTGGATAGGCCATGCTAAATTGCCCCTTAGTGTCCAAAGATGTGCAGGTTGGGTGGATTGGCATGCTAAATTGCCCCTTAGTGTCCAAAGAATGCAGGCTAAGTGGATTGGCCATACTAAATTGCCTCTTAGTGTCCAAAGATGTACAGGTTAGGTGTATTGGCCATGCTAAATTGCTCCTTAGTGTACAAAGATGTGCAGGTTAGGTGGATTGGCCATGCTAAATTGCCCCTTAGTGTCCAAAGATGTGCGGGTTAGGCGAATTGGCCATGCTAAATTGCCCCTTAGTATCCAAAAATGTGGGGTTAGGTGGATAGGCCATGCTAAATTGCCCCTTAGTGTCCAAAGATGTGCAGGTTGGGTGGATTGGCATGCTAAATTGCCCCTTAGTGTCCAAAGAATGCAGGCTAAGTGGATTGGCCATACTAAATTGCCTCTTAGTGTCCAAAGATGTACAGGTTAGGTGTATTGGCCATGCTAAATTGCTCCTTAGTGTACAAAGATGTGCAGGTTAGGTGGATTGGCCGTGCTAAATTGCCTCTTAGTGTCCAAAGATGTGCAGGTTAGGTGGATTGGCCATCCTAAATTGCCCCTTAGTGTCCAAAGATGTGCGGGTTAGGCGGATTGGCCATGCTAAATTGCCCCTTAGTATCCAAAGATGTGTGGGCTGGGTGGATAGGCCATGCTAAATTGCCCCTTAGTGTCCAAAGATGTGCAGGTTGGGTGGATTGGCATGCTAAATTGCCCCTTAGTGTCCAAAGAATGCAGGTTGGGTACTAGTGGATTGGCCATGCTAAATTGTCCTTACAAAGATAGGTTAGGTGGATTGGCCGTGCTAAATTGCCTCTTAGTGTCCAAAGATGTGCAGGTTAGGTGGATTGGCCATGCTAAATTGCCCCTTAGTGTCCAAAGATGTGCAGGTTAGGTGGATTGCCATGCTAAATTGCCCCTTAGTGTCCAAAGATGTGCAGGTTAGGTGGATTGGCCATGCTAAATTGCCCCTTAGTGTCCAAAGATGTGCAGGTTAGGTGGATTGGCCATGCTAAATTACCACTTAATATCCAAAGGTCTACACATTAGGGGGATTGCCATGTTAAATTGCCCCTTAGTGTCAAAAGATGTGTAGGTAAGAGGGATTGATCATGGTAAATTACCCCTTAGAGTCCAAAAATGTGAAGGTTAGAGGGATTGGCCATGCTAAATTGCCTCTTAGTATCAAAAGATGTGCAGGTTAAGTGGATTGACCATACTAAACTGCCCCTTAGTGTCCAAAGATGTGCAGGTTAAGTGGATTGACCATACTAAATTGCCCCTTAGTGTCCAAAGATGTGCAGGTTAGGTGGATTGGCCATGCTAAATTGCCCCTTAGTGTCCAAAGATGTGCAGGTTTAGTGGATTGACCATACTAAATTGCCCCTTAGTGTCCAAAGATGTGCAGGTTAAGTGGATTGACCATACTAAATTGCCCCTTAGTGTCCAAAGATGTGCAGGTTAGGTGGATTGGCCATGCTAAATTGCCCCTTAGTGTCCAAAGATGTGCAGGTTAGGTGGATTGTCCATGCTAAATTCCCCTTAGTGTCCAAAGATGTGCAGGTTAGGTGGATTGTCCATGCTAAATTGCCCCTTAGTGTCCAAAGATGTGCAGGTTAGGTGGATTGGCCATGCTAAATTGCCCCTTAGTGTCCAAAGATGTGTAGGTTAGGTGGATTGGCCATGCTAAATTACCACTTAATATCCAAAGGTGTACACATTAGGGGGATTGCCATGTTAAAATGCCCCTTAGTTTCCAAAGATATGTAGGTAAGAGGGATTGATCATCGTAAATTACCCCTTAGTGTCCAAAAATGTGAATGTTAGAGGGATTGGCCATGCTAAATTGCCCCTTAGTATGCAAAGATGTGCAGGTTAGGTGGATTGGCCATGCTAAATTGCCCCTTAGTGTCCAAAGATGTGCAGGTTAAGTGGATTGATCATACTAAATTCCCCCTTAGTGTCCAAAGATGTGCAGGTTAAGTGGATTGACCGTGCTAAATTGCCCCTTAGTGTCCAAAGATGCGCAGGTTTATTGGATTGGCCATGCTAAATTTCCCCTTAGTGTCCAAAGATGTGTAGGTTAGGTGGATTGGCCATGCTAAATTACCACTTAATATCCAAAGGTGTACACATTAGGGGGATTGCCATGTTAAAATGCCCCTTAGTGTCCAAAGATGTGTAGGTAAGAGGGATTGATCATGGTAAGTTACCCCTTAGTGTCCAAAAATGTGAAGGTTAAGTGGATTGACCATACTAAGTTGCCCCTTTGTGTCCAAAGATGTGCAAGTTAGGTGGATTGGCCATGCTAAATTGCCCCTTAGTGTCCAAAGATGTGCAGGTTAGGTGGATTGGCCATCCTAAATTGCCCCTTAGTGTCCAAAGATGTGCGAGTTAGGCGGAATGGCCATGCTAAATTGCCCCTTAGTATCCAAAGATGTGTGGGTTAGGTGGATAGGCCATGCTAAATTGCCCTTTAGCGTCCAAAGATGTGCAGGCTAAGTGGATTGGCCATACTAAATTGCCTCTTAGTGTCCAAACATGTACAGGTTAGGTGTATTGGCCATGCTAAATTGCCCCTTAGTGTCCAAAGATGTGCAGGTTAGGTGGATTGGCCATGCTAAATTGCCCCTTAGTGTCCAAAGATGTGCAGGTTAGGTGGATTGGCCATGCTAAATTGCCCCTTAGTGTCCAAAGATGTGTAGGTTAGGTGGATTGGCCATGCTAAATTACCACTTAATATCCAAAGGTGTACGCATTTGGGGGATTGCCGTGTTAAATTGCCCCTTAGTGTCCAAAGATGTGTAGGTAAGAGGGATTGATCATGGTAAATTATCCCTTAGTGTCCAAAAATGTGAAGGTTAGAGGGATTGGCCATGCTAAATTGCCGCTTAGTGTCCAAAGATGTGCAGGTTAAGTGGATTGACCATACTAAATTGCCCCTTAGTGTCCAAAGATGTGCGGGTTAGGTGGATTGGCCATGCTAAATTGCCCCTTAGTGTCCAAAGATGTGCAGGTTAAGTGGATTCACCATACTAAATTGCCCCTTAGTGTCCAAAAATGTGCGGGTTAGGTGGATTGGCCATGCTAAATTTCCCCTTAGTGTCCAAAGATGCGCAGCTTAGGTGGATTGTCCATGCTAAATTGCCCCTTAGTGTCCAAAGATGTGCAGGTTAGGTGGATTGGCCATGCTAAATTGCCCCTTAGTGTCCAAAGATGTGCCGGTTAGGTGGATTGGCCATGCTAAATTGCCCCTTAGTGTCCAAAGATGTGTAGGTTAGGTGGATTGGCCATGCTAAATTACCACTTAATATCCAAAGGTGTACACATTAGGGGGATTGCCATGTTAAATTGCCCCTTAGTGTCCAAAGATGTGTCGGTAAGAGGGATTCATCATGGTAAATTACCCCTTAGTGTCCAAAAATGTGAAGGTTAGAGGCATTGACCATACTAAATTGCCCCTTAGTGTCCAAAGATGTGCGGGTTAAGTGGATTGGACATGCTAAATTGCCCCTTAGTGTCCAAAGATGTGCAGGTTTAGTGGATTGACCATACTAAATTGCCCCTTAGTGTCCAAAGATGTGCAGGTTAAGTGGATTGACCATACTAAATTGCCCCTTAGTGTCCAAAGATGTGCGGGTTAGGTGGATTGGCCATGCTAAATTGCCCCTTAGTGTCCAAAGATGTGCAGGTTAGGTGGATTGGCCATGCTAAATTGCCCCTTAGTGTCCAAAGATGTGCAGGTTAGGTGGATTGGCTATGCTAAATTGCCCCTTAGTGTCCAAAGATGTGTAGGTTAGGTGGATTGGCCATGCTAAATTACCACTTAGTATCCAAAGATGTACACATTAGGGGGATTGCCATGTTAAATTACCCCTTAGTGTCCAAAAATGTGAAGTTTAGAGCGATTGGCCATGCTAAATTGCCCCTTAGTATCCAAAGATGTGCAGGTTCGGTTGATTGATCATACTATATTCCCCCTTAGTGTCCAAAGATGTGTAGGTTAAGTGGATTGACCGTGCTAAATTTTCCCTCAGTGTAGTTGAAGAGGCCAGAGTGTGGCGCCTAGGGGATTTTCACATAACTTCATTGCAGTGTTAATGTCAGTCAAAAACAGAAAATGCTGGTACGTTTCACCAGGTCACAGCATCTTGGCAGAGAAAATAGAGCCAACTTTTGAGTTGATTTATTGTTGTCTCACATATTGGGACACAGTGAAAAGTATTGTTTCTTGCGTGCTATACAGACAAAGCATACTATTCATAGAGTACATAGGGGAGAAGGAAAGGAGAGGATCCAGAATGTAGTGTTCCAGTTACAGATAGGGTGTAGAGAAAGATCAACTTAGTATATGATGTATAAAAGCAGATTACTAGAGATGCTGGAATCTGAAACCAAAAGAGAAAATGCTGGAAAATCTCAGCAGGTCTGGCAGCATCTATAAGGAGAGAAAAGAGTTTTGACAAAGGATCATCTGGATTCGAAACGTCAGCTCTTTTCTCTCCTTACAGATGCTGCCAGACCTGCTGAGATTTTCCAGCATTTTCTCCTTTGGTTTAATATATGATGTGTCAATTCAAAGGCAGCAGGGAAGAAGCTGTTCTTGAGTCAGTTGGGTACGTGATCTCGGACTTTTGTATCTTTTTCCCGACGGAAGAAGGTGGAAGAGAGAATGTCCGGGGCGTGTGGGATCCTTGATTATGCCGGCTGCTTTTCCCCGAGGCAGTGGGAAGTGTAGACAGAGCCAATGGATGGGAGGCTGGTTTGTGTGATGGGATTGGGCTACATTCACGACCCTTTGTAGTTCCTTGCGGTCTTGGGCAGAGCAGGAGCTCAGACCAAGCTGTGATACATCTGGAAAGGATGCTTTCTATCGTGCATTTGGTGAGAGTCGTAGCGGACATGCTGAATTTCCTTAGCCTCCTGAGAAAGTAGAGGCGCTGGTGGGGCTTTCTTAACTGTAGTGTCGGCGTGGCGGGGGTACCAGGACAGGTTGTTGGTGATCTGGACACCGAGAAACATGAAGCTCTCGACCATTTCCACTTCAAAAAACCTCCAGAAAGCAACAAGCCTCCACTTACAATCGGAGGTACCATCGTGGAAACCTGCCCGGGTTGAGCAAAAGAGACAAGATGTGGATAAGAGACCCAGGCAGAGGAGATATTCTCATCTAAAGCGCTGATGAGCAATGGCCTTTGAGCTTTGACAAAGGATCATCTGGACTCGAAACCTCAGCTCTTTTCTCTCCTCAGAGATGCTGTCAGACCTGCTGAGATTTTCCAGCATTTTCTCTTTTGGTTTCCAATTCCAGCATCCGCAGTAATTTGCTCTTATTAAGATCAATGGTCTTACTTGATACATAACCCAAGAAGGCAGAAGAGAGAACAGGAGAAATTTTATCCTCATTCCTTAAGGAAAACCTTCCATTATGCATTTGGGGGAAGCCAGAAGCTGAGAGACAACTTGATTGAACAGATACTAGTACAAAATCTCACAACACCAGGTTAAAGTCCAACAGGTTCATTCGGAATCGCGAGCTTTCGGAGTGCTGCTCCTTCATCAGGTAAGCCACCTCTCAACAGATACTATCAAAGACCAGGCAAGTTAAAATAATGAACTGCAAAGGAAAGCCTCGCAAGAACATGCTGAGAGAATCCTACAGTGCAGAAAGCAGCCATTTGGCCCATCAACTCTGCACTGACCACAACCCCATGCATTTACCCTAGCTAGCGCCCCTGACACAAAGAGGTAATTTGGTACAGCCAATCCACCTAAACCACATATCTTTTGTTCTGTAAGAAGAAACCGGAGCATCTGGAAGAAGCCCACACAGACAGCGACCCAAGCCGGGAATTGAACCCAGGTCTCTGGTGCTGCAAGGCAGCGGTGCTAACCACTGTGCCACCACGTTGTAAACCTTCCAGATCACTTAAAACTATGAAGTCCGAGAGCTTTGGGGTGCGGAGAAGGTGATTTGTAACTATAAATGGAAAGGGAGAGGAGACTGATGTAGCATGAGGGTGTTTGTAGGGTATTCAGGGCTGAAGGAGTTAAATTTGTGGGATTGAAGCAATGAGGATATATGAGAGAGTCGGACTCTCGAAGGAGGAAGCTTATGGTTTCAACTAATTAATATTTGCATTTTTGTCGATCTGTGAATAATTTTGTTCAATCAATAAACCTGGTATTATCTTTGCAACCATTCCTTAGCCAATCACAATCAACATATAATAGGGGTCATTCAGCCCCTTGAGACTTTCCCTCAATTTAACCATATCAGAGCTGGTCTGCATTTGAACTCAATCAACATCTGCCCCATAGAAAGTATTCTTTCCAGATGTATCACAGCTTGATATGGGCTCCTGCTCTGTCCAAAACCGCAAGGAATTACAAAGGGTCATGAACAAAGCCCAGTCCATCACACAAACCAGCCTCCCACCCATTAACTATTATCTACTCTTCCTGCTGCCTTGGGAAAAGCAGCCAGCATAATTAGGGACCTCACGCATCCCGGACATTCCCTCTTCCACCTTTCTCCATCAGGGAAAAAGATACAAAAGTCTGAGGACACGTACCAACCGACTCAAGAACAGCTTCTTCCCTGCTGCCGTCAGACTTTTGAATGGACCTACCTCACATTAAGCTGATCTTTCTCTTCATGTTATCTGTAATTGCAACAATATATTCTGCACCCTCTCCTTTCCTCCTTCCCTATGTACCTATGAATGGTATTCCTTGTTTGTATAACGCGCATGAAACAATACTTTTTATTGTATCCCAATACATGTGACAATAATAAATCAAATCTTATATTAAGTTGATCTTTCTCTGCACCCTAGCTATGACTGTAACACCACATTCTGCACCTTCTCCTTTCCTTCTCCCCTATGTACTCTATGAATGGTATGCTTCGTCTATATAGCATATGAGAAGGGGAGGTGATAGTTGAGTGGTATTATCGTTAGACTATTAATCCAGAAACTCAGCAAATGTTCTGAAGTCCTGCGTTTGAATCCCGCCACGGCAGATGAAGGAATTTGAATTCCGTAAAAAAAATCTGGAATTAAGAATCTACTGATGACCCATTGTTGGAAAAACCCATCTGGTTCACTAATGTCCTTTAGGGAAGGAAATCTGCCATCCTTACCCGGTCTGGCCTACACGTGACTCCAGAGTCACAGTAATGTGGGTGACTCTCAAAGGCCCTCGGGCAGCCAGAGATGGGCGATAAATACTGGCCCAGCCAGCAACACCCACATCCCACAAACGAATTTTTAAAAATTTGTCCAGATGGTTAAAATGGTCAAGACTCATAACGAGGAATTTTAACAATTCTTTGTCGCTCTAACTTACAAACTCTGATCCCATCAAGTTAAATCAATGCTCACTTACGCTGTTTCTGAACTTCCAAACGGTGGGAATCCACTTGATCACTCAGAGGAATGTGATCAGTTCAATGATCAGTCCTACCAGCCGTTAACCTTATAACCAAACGGCTCAAGAATGGCTTCTTCCCCTGCTGCCGTCAGACTCCTGAATGGACCAACATCACATTAATCTGATCTCTCTCTACACCCTCGCTATGACTACATTCTGCACTCTTTCCTTTCCTTCTTCCCTGTGTACTCCATGAACGGTATGCTTTGTCTGTATAGTGCACAAGAAACAATACTTTCACTGTATCCCAGTACATATGACAATAATAAATCAAATCAAATATTTCTAGTTTGAAGGATCCATAGGAGGTTCCCTGGTGACACTGGCCAAGCAAAGGTCTCCTGGTTCAATAAGCACTTCCTCATTGCTTAGAAATGAAAGTCAAAAATGCACTTCTGTAAAGTTAACACAGTGGAGCCTCTGTTTGTTATGGTTCTTAATTCCAGTTGTCCCTGCTTCGGATCGATAGAAACTGCCAGAGGCAAGGCTATTGGGAACTCTCTCTCAGCATAAAGACACTCTATTGTCCTGTGATCTTATATCACTGATGATGTGGACTGTCTATTTATATACTTAACATTAACCTATCCCACTACTGGGTGGCACCGTGGCACTGTGGTTAACACTGCTACCTCACTGTGCCAGGGTTCCCAAGTTTGATTCCAGCTTGGGTCACCGTCTGTGTGGAGTCTGCACATTCTCCCCATGTCTGAAAGATAGAAACTAGAGGCAGGAGGAGGCCATTTGGCCCTTTGAATCTGCTCCACCATTCATTTTGATCATGCTGACATCGAATCAAATATCCTGATCCCCCCTTCCTCCCATATCCCTTGATTCCAAGCACTATATCTAATTTCTTCTTGAAATCAGACAATGTTTTGGCCTCAATTACTTCCTGTGGTAAACCCATGCTGACTTTGTCTGATTCTATCACTGCCTTCCAAATGCTGAGTTATGAAATACTTGATAATAGACTCTAGTAACTTCCCCAGTACCGATGTTACGCTCACTGGTCTATAATTCCCTGTTTTCTCTCCACTTCCCTTTTTGAATAGTGGGTTTACATTAGCTGCTCTCCAATCTGTAGGAACTATTCGAGACTCCAAAGAATTTTGGAAAATAATCACAAACGGACCTAGTATTTCCAGGGCCACTTCCTTAAGTCCTCTTGGAGGAAGCTTATCAGGATCTGGAAATTTATCCACTTTCAATCCCATCAATTTCCACAAAACCATTTCTCTACTATTGCTGATTTCCTCACTAAGACATGTTTCTCTCAGAACCTCTGCGTGGGTTTTCTCACACAATCCAAAGATGTGTAGGTTACGGTGGATTGGCCACGCTAAATTGCTCCTTAGTGTCCAAAGATGTGTAGGTTAGGTGGATTGGCCATGCTAAATTGCCCCTTAGTGTCCAAAGATGTGTAGGTTAGGTGGATTGGCCATGCTAAATTGCCCCTTAGTGTCCAAAGATGTGTAGGTTAGGTGGATTGGCCATGCTAAATTGTCCCTTAGTGTCCAAAGATGTGTAGGTTAGGTGGATTGGCCATGCTAAATTGCCCCTTAGTGTCCAAAGATGTGTAGGTTAGGTGGATTGGCCATGCTAAATTGCCCCTTAGTGTCCAAGATGTGTAGGTTAGGTGGATTGGCCATGCTAAATTGCCCCTTAGTGTCCAAAGATGTGTAGGTTAGGTGGATTGGCCATGCTAAATTGCCCCTTAGTGTCCAAAGATGTGTAGGTTAGGTGGATTGGCCATGCTAAATTGCCCCTTAGTGTCCAAAGATGTGTAGGTTAGGTGGATTGGCCATGCTAAGTTGCCCCTTAGTGTTCAAAGATGTGTGGGTTAGGTGGATTGGCCATGCTAAATTGCTCCTTAGTGTCCAAAGATGTGTAGGTTAGGTGGATTGGCCATGCTAAATTGCCCCTTAGTGTTCAAAGATGTGTGGGTTAGGTGGATTGGCCATGCTAAATTGCCCCTTAGTGTGCAAAGATGTGTGGGTTAGGTGGATTAGCCATGCTAAATTGCCGTTACTGTCTAAAGATACGTAGGTTAGGTAGATTGGCCATGTAAATTGTCTCTTAGTGTCCAAAGATGTGTAAGTTAAGTAGATTGGCCATGCTAAATTGTCCCTTAGTGTCTAAAGATGTGCAGGTTAGGTGGATTGACTATGCTAAATTACTCCTTAATGCCCAAAGATGTGCAAGTTAGGTGGATTGACCTTGCTAAATTGCCCCTTAATGTCCAAATATGTGCAGGTTAGGTGGATTGGCCATGTTAAATTGTCCCTTAGTGTCCAAAGATGTGTAGGTTAGGGTGGATTGGCCATGTTAAATTGTCCCTTAGTGTCCAAAGATGTGTAGATTAAGTGGATAGGCCATGTTAAATTGTCCCTTAGTGTCCAAAGATGTGTAGGTTAGGTGGATTGGCCATGCTAAATTGCCCCTTAGTGTCCAAAGATGGTCAGGTTAGGTGGATTGACCATGCTAAATTGCCCCTTAGTGTCCAAAGATGGTCAGGTTAGGTGGATTGGCCATGCTAAATTGCCTCTTCGTGTCAGGGGGTGAGCAGCGTAAATATGTGAGATAGGCGCTGGATGGGAATGTTGTCAGTGCAGGCTTGATGGGCCGAATGCCCTCCTTTTGCCCTATAGGGATTCTATGAGAGACAGTAAGGGACGATGACAAGCATGTGCAAGTCCGCATTCATCTTCCCGTTTAGAGTTTGGATAGTGACAGACAGTTCCGGAATGGTAGTGCCAAACTGCTACCATTTTCCTTCAACAAAGCTTGGGTCTTTGCTCCTGGTTCAGCCTTGCCATTGGCTTATGGGCAAGAGATCAAGCCAGTCGTGTGCATAAATCCACAGGCTTCCATGAACTGCTTAAAAACCTTTGTTGACAAGCCATTGGCCTTTGTCTGAAATGGATAGATGAGGAACGCCACGCGTGCCAACCATTTATTTCAGTAATTAGAACATAGAACATAGAACATAGAACAATACAGCACAGAACAGGCCCTTCGGCCTTCGATGTTGTGCCGACCAAAATAAAAAGCAATGCCCCTCCTAACTAAACCATTCCCTTCTCATCCATATACTTATCAACTAACCTCTTAAACGCCACCAAACTTGGCGCATCTACAACAGCTGCAGGCAGGGCATTCCACTCCCTAATCACTCTTTGAGTAAAGAACCTACCTCTGATATCCGTCCTATAACTCATACCCCTTAATTTAAAGTTGTGTCCCCTCGTGCTAGCTTTTTCCATCCTAGGAAAAAGGCTATCACTGTCCACCCTATCCAAACCTCTAATCATCTTATATGTTTCAATAAGATCCCCTCTTAGCCGCCTCCTTTCTAACGAAAACAACCTCAAATCCTTCAACCTCTCTTCATAGGACCTGCCCTCCATACCAGGCAACATCCTGGTAAACCTCCTCTGTACCCTCTCCAATGCCTCCACATCTTTCTTATAATGTGGCGACCAGAACTGCACACAATACTCCAAGTGCGGCCGCACTAGAGTTTTGTACAGCTGCAACATGATGCTGCGGCTCCTAAATTCAATCCCCCTACCAATAAAAGCTAAGACTCCATAAGCCTTCTTAACAACTTTATCCACTTGACTGCCTAATTGTAGTATATGACTTGTGACTTGTCGAGGAAGTGAGGTATTCTCCTCAGGATTCCTGGCCTTTGACCTGCTCTGTCACCCACAGTATTTTTATGATTGGTCCAGTTCAGTTTCTGGTCAATGTTAACCTTCCCCTGCACCCCCCTCCCACCCCATGCTTATAACAGTGGTTTCAGCCGTGATATTGCCAATGAAGGTCAGTGGAAAGATGGTTATATTGTGATGTTACTGTGCCTTTAAGAGAGTGACTTAAGAGACTTTACAGTTCTGGTCACCCAATTATAGAAAATATTCTATTAAATTAGGGTGCAGAAAAGATTTACTAGGATGCTACCAGGACTTGATAGTTTAAGTTATAAGGAGAGGCTGGCTTGATTGAGACATTTTTCTCTGGAGCGTAGGAGGCTGAGGGATGATCTCATAGAGGTCTATAAAATAATGAGGGGCACAGATCAGCGAGATAGTCAATATCTTTTTCCAAAGGCAGGAGAGTCTAAAACTAGAGGGTATAGGTTTAAGGTGAGAGGGGAGAGGTACAAGGTCCAGAGAGGCAATTTTTTTCACACAGAGGCTGCAGACTGTCTGGAACGAGCTGCCAGAGGCATTGGTAGAGGTGGGTACAATTTTGTCTTTTAAAAAGCATTTAGATATGGGTACAATGGATATGGAGGGAAATGGGCCAAATGCAGGCAACTGGGACTAGCTTAATGGTAAAAACTGGGGGGGTGGGGGGAGGCATAAATGAGTTGGGCCAAAGGGCCTGTTTCCATGCTGTAAATCTCTCCAACTCTATGACTCTATAAGAGGCTGGCATTTATCAGGTTAATGTGTGACCATCTACACAGTGATATCATAAGGGACATGACCTAACCTTGAGTCAGATGTGGCATTCTGACCAGAGATATATTAAGACCCAGTTACAAGATGTTAAGCATCAGATCAGAATATTGTGAAGTTAGCCTGGACCCTAAGTTTTATATTTAATTTTGGCATTAGGGTGAGCACAAGGTGTTTCAATCCAGGTAGATTCAAGTGATCTACTAGGGAGCTTTTATCAAACAAAGTTTATTTAAGGACACAGTTAGAATATAACAGAAGTATTTACCAATTTAAATACTTAAAACAAAATATAATTCTTAACAGCTAGCTATCTTTATTGTTCTAATTTAGCAGCATCCCCCATGAACATAAATCCCTTCTTTAGAATCAGATAGCACAGACACAAAAACATGCCAATGCAGGTTCTAGATTCCCAGCCTTTTGACACTTTGAGAGGGTGATCGAGACAGATACCTGTCTTCTAATTCTTATACAGCAACTTCCAGAAAAAGCTCCATCCCCAAACAATAGATTCTCAGAGAAACTCAGAGAGGGGAGACAATGGCTTAGTGGTATTATCACAAGAGTATTAATCCAGAAACTCAGCTAACGTTCTGGGAACCTGGGTTCAAATCCTGCCACATCAGTTGGACCACCATCCCATCTGAATTCAATTTTAAAAATCAGTATTAAAAACCTACTGATGACCATGAAACCATTGCAAGAAAACCCATCTGGTTCACTAATGTTCTTTAGGGGAGGAAATCTGCCATCCTTACCCAGTCTGTCCTACATGTGACTCCAGAGCCGCAGCAATGTGGTTGACTCTCAACGGCTCTTGGGCAACAAATGTTGGCCAGCCAGTGACACCCATATCCCACAAATGGCTAAAAACAAAGCTTATTTCTTGGCAGATTCCAGTCTCCACTTCAGACAGAGCAACCGCTCTCTAAAAATCCCCATAGCAGACAGTCTTGAGTTCTCTGTGAAAACCTAGACCTCACCTGTTAATCAACATAATCAAGTCCCCCTCTGCAATATCCCAGAAGAAAACACAAACCAACAGAACCCTGCATTAGTTCAGATTAAAACAATCATTGTATCGATTGAGATCAATTATATTGCTGCAATACCAACACACTGCTGCTGGATGCAGACAAAATAGCACCCATAAAATGGAAGGGACTGGTAAACACATTCAGCACAGAAACATGAATAAAATACATTTCTTAAAGGTACACTAGCATCAGACAACTTGATAATAAAGGTTTGCTGTCACTGTTAGGCCATGTTAAATTGACCCTTAGTGTCCAAAAATGTGCAGGTTAGGTGGATTGGCCATGCTAAACTGCCCCTTAGTGTCCCAAAAATGTGTAGGTTAGGGTGGATTGGCCATGCTAAACTGCCCCTTAGTGTCCCAAAAATGTGCAGGTTAGGGTGGATTGGCCATGCTAAACTGCCCCTTAGTGTCCCAAAGATGTGTAGGTTAGGTGGATTGGCCATGCTAAATTGTCCCTTAGTGTCCCAAAGATGTGCAGGTTAGGGTGGATTGGCCATGCTAAATTGTCCCTTAGTGTCCAAAGATATGTAGGTTAGGTAGATTGGCCATGCTAAGTTGCCCCTTAGTATTGGTAGGGTTAGCATACATGGGGTATGTTAAATAGATGGGATTACAGGGATAGAGCTGGGTGGGATTGATGTTGGTGCAGGCTTGATGGGCTGAATGGCCTCCTTCTGCACTGTCAGGATTCTATGATAACAAAGAACAAAACAGCATGGGAAACAGGCCCTTCGGCCCAACGAGCCCACGCCACCACCTCAATGTTCCCACTTCTACCCATGATCCCTGTCTATGTTTATAGATCTATGCCTTGGAACCAAATTTGCGAGACAATTTAGGGAGAATTTGTTTTGCCAGTCAGCCTAAGAGCACATCTTTGGGGTGTGGGAGGAAACCGGAGCACCGGGAGAAAACCCACGCAAGCACGGGGAGAATGTGCAAACTCCCACAGACACAGGCCCAAATCCATGTATCTGCACAGCACAGCGATAGTCACTGAGCTGTCGTGTTGCCCATCAACTGGTCCAGGTCAAGCGTACACTAACGACGTGAAGCATTGGGATACTCTCGAAAAAAATCCAAGAGCAGCCTATTTATCGTTTATATAAATAAGTTTATTTATTCACTAGTCACAAGTAGGCTTACATTAACACTGCAAATAAAGTCACTGTGAAAATTCCTCAGTCACCACCACACTCCTGTTCAGGTACGCTGAGGGAGTATTTTAGCATGGCCAATGCACCCTAACCAGCACATCTGTCAAAATGCAAGAGGAAACCAGAGCACCCTGAGGAAACCCACGCAGACATGGGGAGAATGTGCAGACTCTGCACAGACAATGACCCAAGCCGGGAATCGAACCCGGGTTCCTGGAGCTGTGAGGCAGCAGTGCTAACTACTGTGGCACCGTACTGCCCCATCCAATTACCTGGAGTGTTCTGTTCAGTTCTGGATGCTATTCTTCTTTGAGATCTTCGGATTCATTTCAACACAGCGTTCTCACATGTGCTGACAGCCACTGCGAGGCTAATGACTGTTCAAGCGTTTCAGAACTGCAGGCTTGCAGTTGGAGAAAGGCACTTACTGCTTTGTGATAACCATCATTTTTGTTTTGAGTGTTTGACTTCGATTACATTTTAAACTCATTGAAATGAACTGGTCTTTGCATGCAGAAATCCTTCTTAAAAGAGAATATATCTGATTGTAAACAAGATTGAGATATGAAATTGACTGTGGGCACTCAACATTCACTGACTGGCTCTGGTCCAATGGGCCTTGATGAGTCTATTGGAAGAGTTCGCCAGAAAACTGGAGGCACAATGATTCTGATTTTCTTTTCATTTGATTTGACTTGATTTATTATTGTCACATGTATTGGGATACAGCGGAAAGAATTGTTTCATAGAGTCTCCCTACAGGGCAGAAGGAGGTCATTTGGCCCATCAAGGCCGCACCGATCACAATCCCATCCAGGCCCCATCGCCAGATCCCCAAATATTTACTCTAGCTCATCAACTCGACACGAAGGGGCGATGTTTAGCATGGCCAATCAACCTAACCCGCACGTCTTTGGAGTGTGGGAGGATACCAGAGCACCTGGAGGAAACCCACGCAGACACGGGAAGAATGTGCAGACTCTGCACAGACAGTGACCCCAGCCAGGAATCGAACACTGGTCTCCGGCCCTGTGAGGCAGCAGTGCCGACCACTGTGCCACTATGCCGCCTGTTTCTTGCACACTACACAGACAAAGCATACTGCTCATAGAGTACATAGGGGAGAAGGAAAGGAGAGGGTGCAGAATGTAGTGTTACAGTCACAGATAGCGTGTAAACAAAGATCAGCTTAATATTTGATTTATTATTGTCACATGTATTTGGATACAATGAAATATATTGTTTCTTGTATGCTAAAGAGAAAAAGCATACCGTTTATTGAGTACATAGGGGAGAAGGAAAGGAGAGGGTGCAGAATGCAGTGTTACAGTCACAGCAAGGGTGTAGAGAAAGATCAATTTAATATTTGATTTATTATTGTCACATATATCGGGATGCAGTGAAAAGTATTGTTTCTTGCACACTATACAGACGAAGCATACCATTCATAGAGTACATAAGGGAGAAGGAAAGGAGAGGGTGCAGAATTTAGTGTTACAGTAATAGCTAGGGTGTAGAGAAAGATCAACTTAATATTTGATTTATTATTGTCACATGTATTGGGATACAGGGAAATGTATTGTTTTTTGCATGCTAAAGAGAAATAGCATACCGTTCATCAAGTACATAGGGGAGAAGGAAAGGAGAGGGTGCAGAATGTTGCAGTTACAGCTAGAGTGCAGAATCTGATCCAAGCTCTGGGAATTCTATCCTGTTGAATAAGATTCACCACAATCAGGCCCCCACCCCACTGTGCCAGCGCAAATTCTTTCATTTTCCACTTGTATCCTCGCTGTGCAAGGTTGGCATTTAAAGAAAGAAAAGGTGTTCATTTAGATCCTATCTCTCAGGATGTCCCAAAGTGCGTTTCATGGCCAATAATAGAATTGGCAAGTTCAGTCACATTGCATGGCAGACAGCGCAAAAAAAACCACATTTTTCAACGCATAACTACGGGGTGGAGCACTTGTCCGCTTAGTCCATGCTTTCGATAGAGACCAGCAAGTGGACTGGAGAAGCTATTTGCAGAGCAGAATCATAACAAGAATGCATTGCATTATGGTGTTTTTCTAAAAATGGCAACTTTCCATCCCAATCTGTTCCATGGCACAAGCCAGCTTTTCAATAGCCTGACCTTATGTACTACACACATGCTCTCATTTCCTGGGGCCATATCTATCCCAGGAGAAATCAACAGCAATGTGGACAGAGATCCTGCTGATCGAACTGTACTTTCCGCCCTGTAAATTAATAATTGAAATCTTGCATCCCTTTGCATGCCACACAGCTCTAGTGACCTCATTTGATGTCCCTATTTGGAAGAGTGAGGGGGATCTCAGAGAAACTTACAAAATTCTAACAGGGTTAGATTCAAAAAGAACGTTCCTGATGGTGGGGGAGTCCAGAACTAGGGGTCAGAGTTTGAGGATAAGGGGTAAACCTTTTAGGACTGAGGTGAGGAGAAATTTCTTCACCCAGAGGATGGGGAATGTGTGGAATTCACTCCCACAGAAAGTAGTTGAGGCCAAAACGTTGTGTGATTTCAAGTAGAAATTAGATATCGCTCTTGGGGCTAAAGGGATCAAGGAATATGGGGGAAGGGGGGATCAGGTTATTGAATTTGATGTTCAGCCATGATCAGAATGAATGACGGAGCAGGATCGAAGGGCTGAATGGCCTCCTCCTGCTTCTAGTTTCTATGTTTCAATGTTTCTGGATGTCATGCCTGGCATTTTTTAATATTTATTTTCAGATTTGCAGCATCCGCAGTATCATTGATGTCGCATGTGATGGTAAATTTCTGGCTGGTTCTTCTGATGAATTTGGGATAGGTAAGGTTTGTGGAGGTAACATTCCAGGCTTAGCCTGGAGTCTCCTGGAATTCCCAGGACATGGCAGTGTACAACCCTGGAGAAAAACTGTCCGGACATTAAAACGAAAGTCACTTTCTGGAAAGTTTTCTTTACCGGATATAAAACTATTGGAAATTGAGAGAAAAATGGCTGTTTAGCTTCATCCAAATGGGTAATGAATCTTTTTGCTTTCCAATTGGTGTAGGAATAGTCAGTATGTCACAAGGATGGATGTGTTAGCCGACTAATGGGTGGAGCGTGGGGGAAAGGCAAGTGGCAAGACCTCCAGGAATATATTTCATCACATCTAGCAACTCTGGAGCAACTGCGCTGGCAGCACCGGTTAAAACACCCCACAGGAAGCCACAAGTGTGCTTCACACCACACTGATAATTGTGAGTTCTGCTCAGAAATGGCTGTGCGGGCATTATGGTCTTGAGCTATCAGGTCAGTCCATCAGTTAGGTGGATTGGCCATGTGGAATTGTCCCTTAGTGTCCAAAGATGTGCAGGTTAGGGTGGATTGGCCATGCTAAATTGTCCCTTAGTGTCCAAAGATGTGCATTAGGGTGGATTGGCCATGCTAAATTGTCCCTTAGTGTCCAAAGATGTACAGGTTACGGGATTGGCCATGCTAAATTGTCCCTTAGTGTCCAAACATGTCTGGTTAGGTGGATTGGCCATGTTAAATTGCCCCTTAATGTCCAAAGATGTGCGGGTTAGGTAGATTGGCCATGTGAATTGTCCCTTAGTGTCCAAAAATGTGTAGGTTAGGTAGATTGGCTATGCTGAATTGTCTCTTAAGTGTCCAAAGATGTGTAGGTTAGGGGGATTGGCCATGCTAAATTGTCCCTTGGTGTCCAAAGATGTGGAGGTTAGGTGGATTGGCCATGCTAAATTGCCCCTTAATGTGCAAAGATGTGCAGATTAGGTGGATTGGCCATGCTAAATTTCCTGTTAATGTCCAAAGATGTGTAGGTTAGGTGGATTGGCCATGCTAAATTGCCCCTTAGTGTCCAAAGATATCTGGTTAGGTGGATTGGCCATGCTAAATTGCCCCTTGGTGTTCAAAGATGTGTAGGTTAGGGTGGATTGGCCATGCTAAATTGCCCCTTAGTGTCCAAAGATGTGCAGGTTAGGGTGGATTGGCCATGCTAAATTGTCCTTTAGTGTCCAAAGATGTGTAGGTTAGGTGGATTGGCCATGCTAAATTGCCCCTTAATGTCCAAAGATGTGTAGGTTAGGTGGATTGGCCATGCTAAATTGTCCCTTAGTGTCCAGGATGTAAGATGTGTAGGTTAGGGTGGATTGGCCATGCTAAATTGCCCCTTAATGTCCAAGGATGTGTAGGTTAGGTGGATTGGCCATGCTAAATTGCCCCTTAGTGTCCAAGGATGTGTAGGTTAGGGTGGATTGGCCATGCTAAATTGCCCCTTAATGTCCAAAGATGTGTAGGTTAGGTGGATTGGCCATGCTAAATTGTCCCTTAATGTCCAAAGATGTCTGGGTTAGATGGATTGGCCACGCTAAATTCAGAGAATTCTAGAGATTCACCATGTTCTGTGAGAAGAAATGTCTCCATACCTCAGTTTTAAATGACCGGTTCTTTATCACGTAGCTATGTCCCTTGTTCGAGACTCTCCCATTAGTGAAAGCATCTCACCATCTACCCTGTTAAGCCCCCCAGGAGCTTATATGTTTGAATAAAGTCACCCCCTCCAAAACACCAATACAAACCCAGACAATTAACTCTTAAAAGGACAACCCTCTCATCCCAGAAATTGGTCTGGTGAATCTTCTTCGAGTGACCTCCAATGTTGCTGTATTCTTTTTTTAGGTAAGGGGACCAAAACTATATGCAGTATTCCCAGTGATGCCTCTCCAACACCCTATACAATTGCAACAAAACTTACATATTGTTAAACTCCAATCAAAGAACAAAAGAACAAAGAACAAAACAGCACGGGAAACAGGCCCTTCAGCCCAACGAGCTCGCGCTGCCACCCCGATGTTCCCACCTCTACACGCGATCCCTGTCCATGTTTATAGATCTATGGATTAAAAACCAAATTTGAGACAATTTAGGGAGAATTTGTTTTGCCAATTAGCCTAAGAGCACATCTTTGGGATGTGGGAGGAAACCGGAGCACCCGGAGAAAACCCACGCAAGCACGGGGAGAATGTGCAAACTCCCACAGACACAGGCCCCAAATCCATGTATCTGCACAGCACAGCGATAGTCACTGAGCTGTCGTGTTGCCCATCAAATGGTCCAGGTCAAGCGTACACTAACGACGTGAAGCACTAGGATACTCTCAAAAAAATTCCAAGAGCAGCCCTCTCACGACCCATCGCGTGTATGCCCCTTGTTAGACAACAAGGTGGACCAAAGCACCTGTAGGATAAAAACAAGTACATCAATATCATCATCTATTTACACACTTCCCAGGGACTCCCAAGGCTCATGATCCCTATTTTAAATCAGTTTTCTATACCCCTCCATACCCATTCTGTTCATGTGCCCATCTAAGTATTTCTTAAATAACTCCAGAGTACCTGCCTCCACCACTTTACTTGGCAGTGCATTCCATACCCCCACCACCCTCTGTGTGAAAAAACTCCCTCTAGCATCCAAATTATACCTTACCCGCCTCACCCTAAGGCCAAAATGCTGTTTGCCTTCTTAACTACTTGTTGGACCTACATGCCAGTTTTTTTGTGATTCATACAGTCGAACATCCAGATCCCTCTGCACTTCACTGACCCGCATTCTGCCTCCGTTTAGATAATGATCTACCTTTTGATTCCTCCTACCCCAATGCATGACCTCGCACTCATCCACATTAAACTCCATTTTCACCCAGTCCCCCAATCTATCCATAATCCCATTTCAGAATCCCAATATCCTCAACACAAGTTGCCCTTCTACCTATAGAACAGAACCATAGAATTTCTACAGTGCAGAAGGAGGCCATTCAGCCCATCGAGTCTGCACTGACCACAATCCCACCATTGCCCCATATATTTACTCTGCTAGTCAACCTAAAACTAAGAGGAAATTTAGCATGGCGAATCCACCTAACCTACACATCTTTGGACACTAAGGGACAATTTAGCATGGCCAACCCCCCTAACCCGCACATCTTTGGACTGTGGGAGGAAACCGGAGCACCCGGAGAAAACCCATGCAGACACAGGGAGAACGTGCAGTCTCCACCTCACTGACGTGACCTAAGCCGAGAATTCAACCCAGGTCTCTAGCGCTGTGAGGCAGCAGTGCCAACCAGTATACCACCGTGCCGCCCACCTACCTTCGAACATTGGCAAATTCAGAAACCTTACATTCTCTTATTTTCTCCAGGTCATTAATAGTAAAGCATTGAATGATATCATGATTGATCTGACACTCAGGTAGTCGCTCAGCCTTCTATTCATGAACCTTAATTTCTTCCTGATTCAAGAACTATTGAATAGTTCCTGATTCAAGAACTATTGATCTCAACTTTGACAATGTTCCAGGATTTGGCCTCCAGAGCTTCTTGGGGTAAAGATTTCCAAAGATTCATTGTATGAGAGAAGAAATTCTTCCTCAAATCTGTTTTAAATGATTCCTCCTCCCTCTTAATTTTCAACTCTGCCCTCTGGTCCTACACTCTCCCATGAGTTTTTTATTAGATTTGATTTATTATTGTCATGTGTATTGGGATATAGTGAAAAGTACTGTTGCTTGCACGCTATACAGACAAAGCATACCATTCATAGAGAAGGAGAGGGTGCAGAATGTAGTGTTACAGTCATAGCTAGGGTGCAGAGAAAGATCAGCTTAATATAAGGCAGGTCCATTCAAAAGTCTGACAGCAGCAGAGAAGAAGCTGTCCTTGAGTTGGTTGAGACGTGACCTCAGACTTTTGTATCTTTTTCCCAAAGGAAGAAGGTGGAAGAGAGAATGTCCGGGGTGTAGGGGATTCTTAATAACGCTAGCTGCTTTTCCCCGAGGGAGCAGGAAGTGTAGACAGAGTCAATGGATGGGAGGCTGGTTTGTGTGATGGACTGGGCTACATTCACAACCTTTTGTAGTTCCTTGCGGTCTTGGGCAGAGCAGGAGCCCAGACCAAGCTGTGATACAACCAGAAAGAATGCTTTCTATGGTGCATCTGTAAAGATTGGCGAGAGTCGTACCAGACATGTCAAATTTCCTTATCCTCCTGAGAAAGTAGAAGGTTTCTTAACTATAGTGTTGGAATAGGGGGACCAGGACAGGTTGTTGGTGATCTGGACACCGAGAAACTTACAGCTCGGAAATATCCCCCCAACACTGGCCCAGTCTCAACCGCTAAGAACCTTTGGGTTTGTGTGACCAATGCATCTTGAAAAGATTTTGAGCCACAAAGCTTTTAATCTAGCACGATAGGTGGAGGAAGTGTGCTCATTACATACAACGTCCTCACTAAAGGGCTAATAATAGAAATGTATCAAACTTGAGATGGAATGGTGCAGCACAGAGTCCATTCAGCCCACTCTGCCTGTGCTAGCTTTCCCCTGCCTTTACACAACAGCCTTGCAAATTCTCCTTTTCAAATGGGCAAATTGCTCCTTGGAGAGCTAGCATTCAAACAGCGGGCCGAGTGTCCTCCTTTTGTACTGGAACCGTTCTGTTTTCATCCAGTCCAGCTGCAATTCACCAGTGAATCTCCCCCGCTGTCCGTTGAGACAGCGCATTCCATATCATTGCAACTCTGTTTATACATTAAAAAATAAATTCTCATCTTTTCCTAAATACATTTAATCTGTGTCTTCTGGCACTGACTGCACTGAGAGCAAACTCCAAATAGACCATCAAAACCCTGTTTCATGGTGTGGGGAACATACTGACTTGATCGTGGAATTGGAAACGGGAAATAAAAAGCATTGACGACACTCACTGCACGCTTGAAAATCTATTTGTTATCGTTTCTTCAATCATGCAATCCCTACAGTGCAGGATGAGGCTATTCAGCACATCAAAATCTACCTACGCAGTCTAAAGATGTGCAGGTTAGGTGGATTGGCCGGAACATTACCGGCAGGCCCGTCCTGGAAACGGGCCCTACGAGTCTCGCAAAACGGAACTCTGCATTGGCCTCCGGCGAGATTTCACAAGCCCCGTCCGAGCAATGTCGTAAAATCCAAGCTGTATTTCTGCCCCGCCCTATTCCCATCACCCAACACTCATTTAGCATGGCCAATCCGCCTAACCTACACATCTTTGGACACTAAGGGGCAATTTAGCATGGCCAATCCACCTAACCTACACATCTTTGGACACTAAGGGGCAACTTAGCACGGCCAATCCACCTAACCTGCACATCTTTGGACACTAAGGGACAATTTAGCATGGCCAATCCACCTAACCTGCACATCTTTGGACAAAAGGGACAATTTAGCATGGCCAATCCACCTACTGCACATCTTTGGCCCCTAAGGGGCAATTTAGCATGGCCAATCCACCTAACCTACACATCTTTGGACACTAAGGGGCAATTTAGCATGGCCATCCACCTACCTGCACATCTTTGGACACTAAGGGGCAATTTAGCATGGCCAATCCCCTAACCTGCACATCTTTGGACACTAAGGGGCAATTTAGCATGGCCAATCCACCTAACCTACACATCTTTGGACACTAAGGGACAATGTGGCATGGCCAATCCCCCTAACCTACACATCTTTGAACACTAAGGACAATTTAGCATGGCCAATCCACCTAACCTGCACATCTTTGGACACTAAGGGGCAATTTAGTATGGCAATCCACCTAACCTACACATCTTTGGACACTAAGGGACAATTTAGCATGGCGAATCCACCTAGCCTGCACATCTTTGGACACTAAGGGACAATTTAGCATGGCCAATCCACCTAACCTACACACCTTTGAACACTAAGGGGCAACTTAGCATGGCCAATCCACCTAACCTGCACATCTTTGGATACTAAGGGACAATTTAGCATGGCCAATCTACCTAACCTACACATCTTTGGACACTAAGGGACAATTTAGCATGCAATCCCCCTAACCTACACATCTTTGGACACTAAGGGACATTTAGCATGGCCAATCCACCTAACCTGCACATCTTTTGACACTAAGGGGCAATTTAGCATGGCCAATCCATCTAACCCACAGATCTTTGGACACTAAGGAGCAATGTAGCATGGCCAATCCACCTAACCTGCACATCTTTGGACCCTAAGGGGCAATTTAGCATGGCCAATCCACCTAACCTACACATCTTTGGACATTAAGGGACAATTTAGCATGGCCAATCCAACTAACCAGCACATCTTTGGACACTAAGGGGCAATTTTGCATGTCCAATCCACCTAACCTGCACATCTTTGGACACTGAGGGACAATTTAGCTTGGCCAATCCCCCTAGCCTGCACATCTTTTCACACTAAGCGACAATTCAGCATGGCCAATCCACCTAACCTACACATCTTTGGACACTAAGGGGCAACTTAGCATGGCCAATCCACCTAACCTGCACGTTTGAACACTAAGGGGCAATTTAGCATGGCCTATCCACCTAACCTGCACATCTTTGGACACTGAGGGGCAATTTAGCATCTTTGCCAACAATTTAGCCCACCTAACCTACACATCTTTGGACACTAAGGGACAATTTAGCATGGCCAATCCCCCTACCTCACATCTTTGGACACTAAGGGACAATTTAGCAGGCAATCCACCTAACCTACACATCTTTGAACACTAGGGGCAATTTAGCATGGCCAATCCACCTAACCTGCACATCTTTGGACACTAAGGGGCAATTTAGCATGGCCAATCCACCTAACCTACACGTCTTTGGACAAAAGGGACAATTTAGCATGGCCGATCCACCTAACCTACACATCTTTGGAAATTAAGGGACAATTTAGCATGGCCAATCCACCTAACCTACACATCTTTGGGCACTAAGGCACAATTTAGCATGGACAATCCACCTAACCTACACATCTTTGGACAGTAAGGGGCAATTTAGCATGGCCAATCCACCTAACCTGCACATCTTTTGACACTAAGGGACAATTTAGCATAGCCAATCCACCTAACCTGCAAATCTTTGGACGCTAAGGGGCAATTTAGCATGTCGAATCCACCTAACCTACACATCTTTGGACACTAAGGGACAATTTAGCATGGCCAATCCACCTAACCTGCACATCTTTGGACACTAAGGGCAATTTAGCATGGCCAATCCACCTAACTACATTTGGCATTAAGGGACTTAGCATGGCCAATCACCTAACCTGCACATCTTTGGACACTAAGGGGCAATTTAGCTGGCCATCCCTAACCTGCACATCTTTGACCTAGGACAATTTAGCATGGCATCCCCCTAACCTGCGCTCTTTGACACTAAGGGACAATTTAGCATGGCCAATCCCCTAACCTAAACATCTTTGGACACTAAGGGACAATTTAGTATGGCCAATCATCTAACCTACACATTTTGGACACTAAGGGACAATTTAGCAGGGCCAATCCACCTAACCTACACTCTTTGACCACTAAGGGGCAATTTAGCATGGCCAATCACCTAACCTGCACATCTTTGGATACTAAGGGACAATTTAGCATGGCCAATCCACCTAACCTGCACATCTTTGGACATTAAGGGCAATTTAGCAGGCCATCCACCTAACCTACACATCTTTGGACATTAGGGACAATTTAGCATGCCAATCCACCTAACTACACATCTTTGGCACTAAGGGACAATTTGCATGCATCCACCTAACCTCACATCTTTGGACACTAAGGGCAATTTAGCATGGCCAATCCACCTAACCTTCACATCTTTGACACTAAGGGACAATTTAGCATGGCCAAACCACCTAACCCGCACATCTTTGGACACTAAGGGGCAATTTAGCATGGCCGGTCCACCTAACCTACACATCTTTGGACGCTAAGGGACAATTTAGCATGGCGAATCCACCTAACCTGCACATCTTTGGACACTAAGGGGCAATTTAGCATGGCCAATCCACCTAACCTACACATCTTTGGACATTAAGGGACAATTTAGCATGGCCAATCCACCTAACCTGCACATCTTTGGACATTAAGGAGCAATTTAGCATGGCCAATCCACCTAACCTACACATCTTTGGACCTAAGGGACATTTAGCATGGCCAATCCACTAACCTGCACATCTTTGGACATTAAGGGGCAATTTAGCATGGCCAATCCACCTAACCTACACATCTTTGGACAAAGGGACAATTTAGCATGGCCATCCACCTAACCTACACATCTTTGGACATTAAGGGACAATTTAGCATGGCCAATCCACCTAACCTACACATCTTTGGACACTAAGGGACAATTTAGCATCGCCAATCCACCTAACCTACACATCTTTGGACACTAAGGGCAATTTAGCATGCCAATCCACCTAACCTGCACTTCTTTGACACTAAGGGACAATTTAGCATGGCCAAACCACCTAACCTGCACATCTTTGGACACTAAGGGCAATTTAGCATGGCCACTCCACCTAACTACACATCTTTGGACGCTAAGGGACAATTAGCATGGCCAATCCACCTAACTGCACATCTTTGGACAATTTAGCATGGCCAATCCACCTAACCTACACACTTTGGACATCCCTAACCTGCACATCTTTGGAACTTAAGGGCAATTTAGCATGGCCAATCCACCCTAACCTACACATCTTTGGACACTAAGGGACAATTTAGCATGGCCATCCCCTAACCTGCACATCTTTGACTCTAAGGGACAATTTAGCATGGCCAATCCACTAACCTGCACATCTTTGGACACTAAAAGGGACAATTTAGCATGGCCAATCCACCTAACCTGCACATCTTTGGACACTAAGGGCAATTTAGCATGGCCAATCCACCTAACCTGCACGTTTGTGGACACTAAGGGGCAATTTAGCATGGCCAATCCACCTAACCTACACATCTTTGGACATAAGGGACAATTTAGCATGGCCAACCACCTAACCTGCACATCTTTGGACACTAAGGGGCAATTTAGCATGGCCAATCCACTAACCTACACATCTTGGACACTAAGGGACATTTAGCATGGCCAATCCCCTAACCTACACATTTTTGGACACTAAGGGACAATTTAGCAGGCCAATCCACCTAACCTGCACATCTTTGGAACTAAGGGGCAATTTGCATGGCCAATCCCCCTACCTGCACATCTTTGGACACTAAGGGGCAATTTAGCATGGCCAATTCACCTAACCTACACATCTTTGGACTTAAGGGGCAATTTACATGGCCAATCCACCTAACCTGCACATCTTTTGACACTAAGGGAGAATTAGCATGCCAATCCACCTAACCTGCACATCTTTGGACACTAAGGGGCATTTAGCATGGCCAATCCACCTAACCTACACATCTTTGGACACTAAGGGGCTTTAGCATGGCCAATCCACCTAACCTGCACATCTTTGGACACTAAGGGGCAATTTAGCATGGCCAATCCCCTAACCTACACATCTTTGGACATTAAGGGACAATTTAGCATGGCCCCCCTAACCTGCACATCTTTGGACATTAAGGGACAATTTAGCATGGCCAATCACCTAACCTACACATCTTTGGACACTAAGGGACAATTTAGCATGGCCAATCCCCCTAACCTACCATCTTTGGACCTAAGGGACAATTTAGCATGCCAATCCACCTAACCTGCACATCTTTGGACACTAAGGGGCAATTTAGCATGGCCAATCCACCTAACCTACACATCTTTTGACACTAAGGGCAATTTAGCATGGCCAATCCCCCTAACCTGTCTTTGGACACTAAGGGACAATTTAGCATGCCCAATCACCCTACCTACACATCTTTGGAACTAAGGGACAATTTAGCATGGCCAATCCACCTAACCTACACATCTTTGGACACTAAGGGGCAATTTAGCATGGCCAATCCACCTAACCTGCACATCTTTTGACACTAAGAGAGAATTTAGTATGGCCAATCCACCTAACCTGCACATCTTTGGACACTAAGGGGCAATTTAGCATGGCCAATCCACCCAACCTACATATCTTTGGACATTAAGGGACAATTTAGCATGGCCAATCCACCTAACCTGCACATCTTCGGACACTAAGGGGCAATTTAGCATGGCCAACCCACCCTAACCTACACATCTTTGGACACTAAGGGGCAATTTAGCATGGCGAACCCACCCTAACCTACACATCTTTGGACCCTAAGGGGCAATTTACCATGGCCAATCCACCTACCCTGCACATCTTTGGACACTAAGGGGCAATTTAGCATGGCCAATCCACCTAACCTACTCATTTTTGGACACTAAGGGGCAATTTAGCATGGCCAACCCATCCTAACCTACACATCTTTAGAGTGTGGGGGGAAATCCATGCAGACGTGCAGAGAACGTGCAAAATCCTCACCTACAGTCATCCGAAGCTGAGATCGAATTCGGGTCCCCGTGCTGCCTGCATCGTTATGCACTAATTAATTAATGAAGTGCACATTTAAGATGGATTTGAGGATGAAACGGTGAATTTTTTTTTGATTTGATTTATTATTGTCATATATATGGGGATGCAGTGAAAAATATTGTTTCTTGCGTGCTATACAGACAAAGCATACCGTTCATAGAGTACATGGGGGAGGAGGAAAGGAGAGGGTGTAGAATGCAGTGTTACAGTCACAGATAGGGTGGAGAGAAAGATCAACTTAATATTTGATTTATTATTGTCCCATGTATTGGGATACAGTGAAAAATATTGTTTCTTGTAATCCTATAGAAAGCATACCGTTCATAGAGTACAGAGGAGAGACAGAAAGGAGGGTGCAGAATGTAGTGTTACAGACACAGAGAAGGAGAAGGAAAAGATCACAGCTTAACCACATATATAGAATCTTCCGAAATCTTTACCCCATGAAGTTGTAGAGGTTGACTCCTTCAACACGACATGAAAGTCAGCCAATTAATAAGAGTTTCAAGTCTCGAAGTGACGTTTGGGTTCTCTTGTACCGTATTATTGGGCTGCATGGGTGCATCTCTCTCTCTCTCTGTCTCTCCCTCTCTCTCTCCACCCAGCCTGGTTCCTATGCTGTTCTGCAGCCATCCCACTGGAGGGAGTGAATTCGAGGTCTCGGCAAGCAAGCCGCTCTACCATTGACCAGGGAAGCGGTGCAGATATCAGAATGTGGAACGCATCCGTCCATTCCCACAAAAAGAGGATGCATGTAAATGCCTAACAGGTAGGACAAGTCTTGCGTTCGCCAGCTGATTGTAAACAGCACCCCCCCCCCCTTCCCCTTTTCCTTTTGTAAATGCCGTCTTTCTGGAGAAGGGATCCTTTGGAAATCTGCCCCCTTTCTGGCGTTGTTTTTTTCCCCTGTGTCTTGCAGAATGATTTGTACGGTGGGAATTTAACAAAAAAAAAAGGAATTTTGTTTTTGATGCACGTATGGCCATTATCTTCAGAGGTGGGGAGGGATAAATCCCAGTACTGGACATTACGTTTAGTGATTCTGGAAAGGTAAGTGACAATCTGTCCACACAACCTTCATCCCAAATGTTCTTTATGTGATTTGTAATCTATTGTGAAATTGCACTGCAGTGTGTGTGTGTGTTATGTGTATGTGTGTAGATTTCTCCGGGTTGCGTCCTGGGTCTTCATTGCTTATTTAGAAAGATATGATTATTTAAAATTCTGGCACAGCTCAGATTTCTCAATATTTAAATTAATAATGTTTGTTTTTTTATTTGGAGGGGGGGAGTGGACTGCAATGTCATCACGTGGTAACATGATGGCTTGCATGTTGAGAATGGGAAGTTAGAGATTCTTGTGATTTGCATTAAGGCTTTTGGCTGGAATCTGACACTGGCCAGGAACTGCGAATAGTCAAAAAGCTTCTCTCTGGGGCAGGGGGATATCCCTAGCTCTCTCCAACGATATTTGCATTTAAACAGCACCTTTAATGTGTCCAGGATAATTGGGTAGAATTTGACACCAAAATACCTCTGACGAAGGGTCATCCAGACTGGAAACGTTGCCTTGATTGTCTCTCCACAGATGCTGTCAGACCCGCTGAGATTTTCCAGCACTTTGTTTTCGTGTGGATTAATCAAAATTGGGGATCCTCAAGATGTTGGAATTGGAAGAGTGCAGAGATCTTGTGGATGGTACGGTGGGTTAGCACTGCTGCCTCATGGCACCAGGGAGCCAGATTCGATTCCAGGCTTGGGTCACTGCCTGTATGGAGTCTGCATGTCCTCCCTGTGTCTGTGTGGGTTTCCTCCAGGTGCTCCGATTTTCTCCACAGCTCAAAGATGTGTAGGTTAGGGTGGATTGGCCATGCTAAATTGCCCCTTAGTGTCCAAAGATGTGCAGGTTAGGTGGATTGGCTGTGCTAAATTGTCCCTTAGTATCCAAGGATGTGTAAATTAGATGGATTGGCCATGCTAAATTGCCCCTTAGTGTCCAAAGATGTGCAGGTTAGTGAATTGGCTGTGCTAAATTGCCCCTTAGTATCCAAAGATGTGCAGGGGTTAAGTGGATTGGCCATGCTAAATTGCCCCTTAGTGTCCAAAGATGTGCAGGTTAGTGAATTGGCTGTGCTAAATTGCCCCTTAGTATCCAAAGATGTGCAGGGGTTAAGTGGATTGGCCATGCTAAATTGCCCCTTAGTGTCCAAAGATGTGTCACTTAGATGGATTGGCCACGCTAAGTTGTCCCTTAGTATCCAAAGTTGTGCAGGTTAAGTGGATTGGCCATGCTAAATTGTCCCTTAGTGTCCAAAGATGTATAGGTTAGGGTGGATTGGCTATGCTAAATTGCCCCTTAGTGTCCAAAGATGTGTAGGTTAGGGTGGATTGGCCATGCTAAATTACCCCTTAGTATCCAAAGATGTGTAGGTCAGGTGGATTTAAAATGCTAAATTGCCCCTTAGTCAAGGGAATTAGTAGGGTAAAAACACATGGTGATAGGGCCAGGTTGGGACTGTCATCAGTGCAGGCTCGATGGGCTGAGTAGCCTCTTTCTGCCTCCATAGATGCTGCCAGACCTGCCAAGTTTGTCCAGCATTTTCTGTTTCTGTGTGGATTAATTAAAATTGGGGACACTTGAGATGCTGGCATTTGAAAAGTGCAGAGATCTGTGGGCGGCAAATGGTTAGCACTACTGCCTCACAGTGCCAGGGACCCGGGTTCAATTCCTGCCTCGTCACTGTCTGTATGGAGTCTGCATATTCTGTGTCTTTGTGAGTTTGCTCCAACTTACTCTCACAATCCAAAGATGTGTAGGTTAGGTGGATTCACCATGCTAAATTGCCCCTTAGTGTCCAAAGATGTGTAGGTTAGGTGTATTGGCCATGCTAAATTGCCCCTTAGTGTCCAAAGATGTGTGGGTTAGATGGATTGGCCATGCTAAATTGCCCCTTAGTGTCCAAAGATGTGCAGATTATGTGGATTGGCCATGCTAAATTGTCCCTTAGTGTCCAAAGATGTGTAGGTTAGGTGGATTGGCCATAATAAATTACCCCTTAGTGTCCAAAGATGTGCACATTATGTGAATTGGCCATGCTAAATTGTCCCTTAGTGTCCAAAGATGTGTTGGTTAGGGTGGATTGGCCATGCTAAATTGCCTCTTAGTATCAGGGAGATTCGTGGCGTAAATACTTTAATCATAGTTTTAAGGTTTGTCAGTATCACAAGTAGGCTTACACGTAACACTGCAATGAAGTTACTGTGAAAATCCCCAAATTTCCACACTCCTATTCGGGTACACTGAGGGACAATTTAGCGCGGCCCGTGCACCTAACCAGACATCTTTTGGACTGTGGGAGGAAACCGGAGTACCCGGAGGAAACCCACGCAGACACAGGGAGAATGTGCAGACTCCACACAGACAATGACCCGAGCCGGGAATTGAACCCGGATCTCTGGCGCTGTGAGGCAGCAGTGCTAACCATTGTGCAGAATGGGACAGAGTGGGTGACAGAGGAGGAGCAGCGTAAGGAAGGCTTGCATTTATGTAGCCCCTTTGAGCTGCCCCAAAGCATTTGCAGCCAGTGAAGTAATCTGGAAGTATAGTCAGTATTGCAATGTCGGCGAAAGAGCGGTTTGTGAAGCTCTCTCAAGCAGGAATTTATGTTTGCGATGTTAATGCCTGTGTTGAACCTTGTGGCATGTCTGCACAGTAAATGAGATTTGAGGTTGATGTTGATTGAGAGAGGTATTAGGCCATGGCACGGGGGGAGCGCTCCCCCATCGTTCAAAACGCTGACAGACTGCATCTTAAAGATGGCATCTCGGACAATGCCGCATTTCCTTCACGCTGTGCTGGAGTCGCGTCCACGCTTTGTGTGCTGCAAGGTGCTGGAGTTGGAATTGAACCCTGAACCTACTGAGGCAGGAACAGTGTCCACCGAGCCGAGGCTAATACTGGAACTTTGGGTAAAAGAGGAAACAGCTGCTTCCAGCGTGAATTTTGTTTCAAACAGAGTAAGGTTAGAAAGCAAATATAAGAATTAATTTGGGGATTTACCACAGACTCACTCACCGAGGATTTGATTTGATGTATTGTTGTCACATAGAAACTAGAAGCAGGAGGAGGCCATTCAGCCCTTCGATCCTGCTTCGCCATTCATTCTGATCATGGATGATCATCAGATTCAATATCCTGATCCTCCCCCTTCCCCCCCTTATCTCTCGATCCCTTTAGCCCCAAGAGCGATATCTAATTTCTTCTTGAAATCACACAACGTTTTGGCCTCAACTACTTTCTGTGGGAGTGAATTCCACACATTCCCCATCCTCTGGGTGAAGAAATTTCTCCTCCCCTCAGTCCTAAAAGGTTTACCCCTTATCCTCAAACTCTGACCCCCTAGTTCTGGACTCCCCCCACCATCGGGAACATTCTTTCTGAATCTACCCTGTCTAACCCTGTTAGAATTTTATAAGTTTCTCTCAGATCCCCTCCCACTCTGCTAAACTCCAGTGAATATTATCCTAACCGACTTAATGTCTCCTCATGTGACAGACCTGCCATCCCAGGAATCAGCCTGGTAAACCTTCACTGTGCTCCCTCTATAGCAAGGACATCCTTCCTCAGATAAGGAGATCAAAATTGTTCACAATACTCCTAGTGTGGCCTCATCACCAAATTGGGACTCTGTGAAAAATATTGTTTTTTGCACACTATGAACATACCGTTCATAGAGTACATAGGGGAGAGGGTGCAGGATATAGTGTTGCAGTTACGTGCAGGGTGTAGGGAGGGATCAGCTTAATATATGATAGGACCATTCAAAAGTCTTACAGCAGCAGGGAAGAAGCTATTCTTCAGTCAGTTGGTACATGAACTCAGACTTTTGTGTCTTTGTGCCAATGGAAGAAGGTGGAAGAGAGAATGTCTAGGGTGCGTGGGATCCTTGATTATGTTTGCTTTTCTAAGGCAGCGGGAAGTGTAGACAGAGTCAATGGATGGGAGGCTGGTTTGTGTGACGGATTGAGCAACATTCATAACGTTTTGTAGTTTGTTGTGGTCTTGGGCAGAGCAGGAGCCCAGACCAAGCTGTGATACACCCAGAAAGAATGCTTTCTATGGGGTATCTGTAAAAGCTGGTGAGAGTCGTAGCAGACGTGCCAGATTTCCTTAGTCTCCTGAGAAAGTAGAGACATTGGTGGGGTTTTCTTAACTATAGTTTTGGCATGGGGGGACTAGGACGGGTTGTTAGTGATCTGGACACCTAAAAAATTGAAGCTTTCGGCCATCTCCACTTCATCCCCATTGATGTAGACAGGGGCATGTTCTTCTCTACATTTCCTGAAGTTGATGACAATCTCCTTCATTTTGTTGACGTTAAGGGAGAGATTATTGTTCCTGCACCAGTTCACCAGATTCTCGATCTCATTCCTGTACTCTGTTTGAGATCTGACCCACTACTGTGGTGTCATCAGCAAACTTGAAATTGGAGGGGAATTTGACCGCACAGTGAGAGGTGTATAAGGAGTATAGTAGGGGGCTGAGAACACAGCCTTGTGGGGCACCGGTGTTGAGGATGATCGGGGAGGAGGTGTTGTTGCCTGTCCTTACTGATTGTGGTCTGTGAGTTAGGAAGTTCAGGGTCCAGTCATAGAGGGAGGAGCCGAGGCCCAGGCCACAGAGTTTGGAGATAATGGTGTTTGAAGGCTGAGCTGTAGTCAATAAATAGAAGTCTGACGTAGGTGTATTTTTATCTAGGTGTTCAGGGTTGAGTACAGGGCCGGGGAGATGGTGTCTGCTGTGGACCTGTTGCAGTGGTTGGCAAACTGTAGTGGATCCAGGTATTCCGGGAGGTAGGAATTGATTTGTGTCGTGACTAACCTTTCAAATCACTTCATAATGATGGATGGCAGATAGTGATTAAGGCACACTGCCTGGTTTTTCTTAGTAACCAGGATGATGGTCATCTTTACAGAATTCCTACAGTGCTGAAGGAGGCCATTTGGCCCATCGAGTCTGCACCAGCAACAATCCTATTCAGGCCCTCACCCTGAAATCCCATATATTTACCCTGTTAATCCTTTTAACGTACATCCCCTGGACACTAAGGGGTAATTTAGTATGGCCAATCAACCTGACCTGCACATCTTTGGACTGTGGGAGGAAACCCACGCAGACACGGGGAGAACGTGCAGAATTCCACACAGACAGTGACCCAAGCCGGGAATCGAACCCTGGTTCCTGGTGCTGTGAGGCAGCAGTGCTAACCCACTGTGCCACCGTGCCACCTTATCTTGAAGCAGATAGGAGGAAAAGCCATTCAGGGAGATGAGTAGGACTAACAAAATTGTTGTTGATGGAGATTTAAATTACCCATTTATTGATCAGGACAGGGAAGGAGCAAATGTCTTCTGGACTGCTTCCCTGAGCAATCTGTTATTTGATTTGATTTATTATTGTCACATGTATTAACACACAGTGAAAAGTATTATTTCTTACGCACATATAGACAAAGCATGCCGTTCATAGAGAAGGAAAGGAGAGGGTGCAGAATGTAGTGTTACAGTCATAGCTAGGGTGTAGAGAAAGATCAACTTAATGCGAGGTCGGTCCATTCAAAAGTCTGACAGCAGCAGGGAAGAAGCTGTTCTTGAGTCGGTCGGTACGTGACCTCAGACTTTTGTATCTTTTTCCCGATGGAAGAGAGAATGGCCGGGGTGCATGGGGTCCTTAATTACACTGGCAATTTTTCCCAGGCGGCAGGAAATATAGACAGAGTCAATGGATGGAAGGCTGGTTTGTGTGATGGATTGGGCTACATTCACGACCCTTTTGTAATTCCTTGTGGCCTTGGGCAGAGCAGGAGCCCAGACCAAGCTGTGGTACACCCAGAAAGAATGCTTTCTATGGTGCATCTGTAAAAGTTGGTGAGAGTCTTGGCTGACACGCCAAATTTCCTTAGTCTTCTGAGAAAGTAGAGGCGTTGGTGGGGCTTTCTTAACTATAGTGTCGGCATGGGGGCACCAGGACAGGTTGTTGGTGATCTGGACACCTAAAAACCTGAAGCTCTCGACCCTTTCTACTTCATCCCCGTTGATGTAGACAGGGGCATGTTCTCCTTTACGCTTCCTGAAGTCGATGACAATCTCCTTCGTTTTGTGGACATTGAGGGAGAGATTATTGTCGCTGTACCAGTTCACCAGATTCTCGATCTCATTCCTGTACTTTTATGCTTGCAAAGGAAGAATTTTAGTTGTGACTTAGCAGTTTAATGTTTAACTGAGTTATACCTAGCAGTTATAACATTTACAAAAAACACACAAGTTCATGCAACCACAACTACACCAGATTGGGAGACGGTAGATTTTACTAAAGTAAGGGGTAGATAACTTGGTACCTGACAGTGCAAATTGATAGGGAGATTGGGTAAAGAGTGAATGAATGACATTGCTGACTTTTTTTAGTGTGGTTTGAAAAGGCAAGTTATTCCATGCTTCTAAATTCCATCAGCGAATAAAGAGGTTCAAAAGTAAATTAAACTTGAATAAGTGTGCGTATAGATATAATCATGTAACAAAACAGTTAATTAGAAGGGAAAGAGAAACTATGGGAGTGGGTTCAGAAAGGCGTGAGGAGAGAATCCCAAATATTAAAAAAACAGTGAAGTGTTCAATAGACGGTTGTTTGACATGAGGTGGGATAATTGAGGGGAGGGTCAAGGGAGTCAGTCAAGAAAAGGTCCTTCACTTCAGTGTTTACAAAAGTGATTACTTCTGCGGATGAGGCCAAATCTGAAATAGCCAAATGTGAGATGAAAAATAATGTAATTGTAGAATCCATACAGTGCAGAAGGAGGCCATTCAGCCCATCAACTCTGCACAGACTTAGCATCTTACCCCATTCCCCCCACCCTATCCCATTTCCCCGTGTATTTATCATGGCCAATCCACCTAACTTGTACATCTTTGGACACTAAGGGGCAATTTAGCATGGCCAATCCACCTAACTTGTACATCTTTGGACACTAAGGGACAATTTAGCATGGCCAATCCACCTAACCTACACATCTTTGGACACTAAGGGACAATTTAGCATGGCCAATCCACCTAACCTACACATCTTTAGACACTAAGGGACAATTTAGCATGGCCAATCCACCTAACCTACACATCTTTGGACACTAAGGGACAATTTAGCATGGCCAATCCACCTAACCTCCACATCTTTAGACACTAAGGGACAATTTAGCATGGCCAATCCACCTAACCTACACATCTTTAGACACTAAGGGACAATTTAGCATGGCCAATCCACCTAACCTACACATCTTTGGACACTAAGGGGCAATTTAGCATGGCCAATCCACCTAACCTGCACATCTTTGGACACAAAGGGGCAATTTAGCATAGCCAATCCACCTAACCTGCACATCTTTGGACACTGAGAGTCAATTTAGCATGGCCAATCCACCTAACTTGTACATCTTTGGACACTAAGGGACAATTTAGCATGGCCAATCCACCTAACCTGTACATCTTTGGACCCTAAGGGGCAATTTAGCATAGCCAATCCACCCTAACCTGCACATGTTTGGACACTAAGGGACAATTTAGCATGGCCAATCCACCCTAACCTGCACATGTTTGGACACTAAGGGACAATTTAGCAAGGTTTATCCACTCAACCCACACATTAAGGGACAATTTAACATGGCCAATCCCCCTAACCTGCATATCTTTGTACCGTGGGAGGAAACCGGAGCACCCAGAGGAAACCCACGCAGACATGGAAAGAAGGTGCAGAGTCCGCACAGACAGTGACCCAAGCTGGGAATCGAACCCGGGTCCCTGGTGCAGTGAGGGAAGCATTCAGGAAGTTAGGATTGGATAGCTACAGTGAAACCCCTGATTGAAATAGTTTGTATGTAGTCCAAGTTGATTAATTCATTTAAAAGCAGATAAAATCATGTGGTTGCTTAAAATCTGGTTGCAAATTCCCAACAATCCTCGTTGGGAATTGTTTTGCAGGTTCTTGACCCAGAGTTCGGCATGCTACCGCTGTACCACAAAAATCTCCCCGCAACAAATGAAAAATAGATTGGGCAGATTCTACATGAGCTGTGGGTGAGTGCACTCCCACTCTCTTATTCCATGGGGAGGCGATGGCCTCGTGGCATTATCGCTAGACTATTAATCCAGAAACTCAGCTTACGTTCTGGGGACCCGGGTTCGAATCCCACCACGGCAGATGAATCATAGAACGATACAGTGCACAAAGAGGCCCTTCGGCCCATCAAGTCTGCCCCGAACACAATCCCACCCAGGCCCTACCCCCATATCCCTACATATTATACCCACTAATCCCCTCTAACCTACACATCCCTGGACACTAAGGGGCAATTTCTTAGCATAGCCAATCAACCTAACCCGCACATCTTTGGATTGTGAGAGGAAATTGGAGTACCCAGAGGAAACCCAAGCAGACACGAGCAGAATGTGCAAACTCCACACAGACAGTAACCCAAGCTGGGAATCAAATCCAGGATCCTGCAGCTATGAAACAGCAGTGCTAACCACTGTGCTACCGTGCCGCCCAAATGGTGGAATTTGAATTCAATAAAAAAAATCTGGAATTAAGAATCTACTGATGACCTATTGTCGGAAAATCCCATTTGGTTCACTAATGTCCCTTTAGGGAAGGAAATCTGCCGTCCTTACCTGGTCTGGCCTACATGTGGCTCCAGAGCCACTGCAATGTGGGTGACTCCCAACTGCCCTCTGAAACACTCAGTTCAAGGGCAATTAGGGATGGAAACTTTTTTCGAGAGTATCCTAGTGCCTCACATCGTTAGTGTGCGCTTGACCTGGACCATTTGATGGGCAACACGACAGCTCAGTGACTATCGCTGTGCTGTGCAGATACATGGATTTGGGCCTGTGTCTGTGGGAGTTTGCGCATTCTCCCCGTGCTTGCGTGGGTTTTCTCCGGGTGCTCCGGTTTCCTCCCACATCCCAAAGATGTGCTCTTAGGCTAATTGGCAAAACAAATTCTCCCTAAATTGTCTCAAATTTGGTTTTTAATCCATAGATCTATAAACATAGACAGGGATCACGGGTAGAGGTGGGAACATCGGGGTGGCGGCGCGGACTCGTTGGGCCAAAGGGCCTGTTTCCCGTGCTGTTTTGTTCTTTGTTCTTGTTCTTTGGATAATAAACGCCTGTCCTGCCAACATCCCATGAATGAATAAATAAAGCCATCATACTCTTCAGCTCACCATTGGAAATAAGCAATGCTCTCAAACTTGCATAATTAGGGTTTTGGAGGCAAATTTCAATGGTGACTTTCAGAAAGAAAGTGGATGAAGGGGGAAATGCATATTGCAGGGCCACGTGGGGGAGTGGAGCTAGCTGCATCGTTCTTGCAGTGGGCAAGCACAGGTTTGATGGGTGGAATGACATCCTTTTATGCTGTAACCAATTCTGAGTCTATGATTCTGATCTGTTCAGTCACTTCTGCGAGCAAGTGGTCTATGAACCACAAGGCGAGCCACAATCTCACTGATTGGCAGTAAAACACATACCAACCGACTCAAGAGCAGCTTCTTCCCTGCTGCCGTCAGACTTTTGTGTAGGCCTACTTTCTCATAAGCTGATGTTTCTCTACATCTTCGCTATGACTCAGTAAGAAGTCTCGCGACACCAGGTTGAAGTCCAACAGGTTTATTTGGAATCACGAGCTTTCGGAGCGCTGCTCTTTCCTGAGGTGGATTGACAAACACGGCACATATTGTCAGAGACACATTTGCAAGATAATGCGAGTCTTTACAGTCCTATATACGCCGTGTTTGTGAACCCACCTCTCCACTCACCTGATGAAGGAGCAGTGCTCTGAAAGCTCACGATTCCAAATAAAGCTGTTGGATTTTAATCTGGTGTTGTGAGATTTCTTACTGTGCACACCCCCCCCCAGTCCAACACCGGCATCTCCACATCCTGTCTAGCTATGACTGTAACACTACATTCTGCACCCTCTCCTTTTCTTCTCCACTATGTACTCTATGAATAGTATGCTTTGTCTGTATAGTGCGCAAGAAACAATACTTTTCACTGTATCCCAGTACATGTGACAATAATAAATCAAATCAAATATCAAGTTGATCTTTCTCTCCACCCTAGCTATGATTGCAACACTACGTTCTGCACCCTCTCCTTTCCTTCTCCCCTGTGTACTCTATGAATGGTATGCTTAGTCTATATGGCGCACAAGGAACAATACTTTTCACTGTGTCCCAATATATGTGACAGTAATGAATCAAATCAAACTTCCGTTTAAAAATTAAGCTTTGAAAGTTCAGCCTGTATTAATAGCAGCTTACAAACTGGTACTCACTACATTTCAGTACAGGAATGAAGAGTGTCAAAGTGTCAGAGAAATGTGCTCCCCTGTGAAATTATTAATTTAGTCTTTTTATTTGTTTGTCCTTGTTAACAATCTTTATTCTTAAATATCCAAGTGTCGAGGCTGCATCTGTTTAGAATTTTAAACTTTATGAATGGGATATTGAAGATGATGAGCACAATCTTGTTGATAGAGAGGTGAAAACCACCCCACGAAATATCTAACTTTCTCATTTATCAGGTGCCAAAGTGCCCCTGACCCTCCCATAACCTTGATTTGAAATGGATAAAATTTGTCCCTGTTATCACACGTCCTCGTAGTTTTATTGTATGGACAGCTCACTCCATGTTGTACCTTGCTGGCGTGGAGCAGGGTGGCACATTGGTTAGCACTGCTGCCTCACAGCGCCAGGGACCTCGGTTCGATTCCTGGCTTTGGGTCTCTGTGCGGAGTCTGCGTGTCCTCCCTGTGTCTGCATGGATTTCCTCTGGGTGCTCCTGTTTCAAAGAACAGTACAGCACAGGAACATTTGGCCCTCCAAGCCTGCACTAATCGCTTTGTCCTCTCTAGACCTACCACTTATATCCCTCTATTCCCTACCTGTTCATGTATCTATCAAGATAAGTCTTAACTGTCGCTTATGTATCTGCCTCGACCACCTCTCTTGGCAGTGCATTCCAGGCCCCCACCACCCTCTGTGTAAAAATCTTCCCCCGCACATCTCCACTGAACCTTTCCCCCCTTATCTTGAACTTGTGCCCCCTTGTAATTGTCATTTCTGCCCTGGGAAAAAGCTTCCAACTGTTCACCCTATCTATACCTCTCATAATTTTATAAACTTCTATCGGGTCACCCCCTCAGTCTCCTTCTTCCCAGGGAAAGCAATCCCAGTTTATTCAATCTCTCCTCCCACTGTCCGAAAGACATGCAGGTTAGGTGGATTGGCCGTGCTAAATTGCCCCTTAGTGTCCAAAGATGTGCAGGTTAGGTTGATTGGCCATGCTAAATTGCCCCTTAGTGTCCAAAGATGTGCAGGTTAGGTGGATTGGCCATGCTAAAATTGCCCCTTAGTGTCCAAAGATGTGCAGGTTGGTTGATTGGCCATGCTAAATTGCCCCTTAGTGTCCAAAGATATGTAGGTTAGGTGGATTGGCCATGCTAAATTGTCCCTTAGTGTCCAAAGATGTACAGGTTAGAACATAGAACATAGAACATTACAGCACAGAACAGGCCCTTCGGCCTTCGATGTTGCGCTGACCAATATAAAAAGCAATGTCCCTCCAAACTAACCATCCCTTTCTTCCAATACTTATCAACTAACCTAATCAACTTATCAACTAAAAGTGTGAGGTAATGCACTTTGGCAGGAACAATAAATGTGTAGAGTATAGGGCTAATGGTAGGGCTCTTAATAGTGTTGAGGAACAGAAGGATCTTGGTTAGTGTCAATAGATCCCTGAAAGTAGGCAGTCAAGTGGATAAAGTTGTTAAGAAGGCTTATGGAGTCTTAGCTTTTATTGGTAGGGGGATTGAATTTAGGAGCCGCAGCATCATGTTGCAGCTGTACAAAACTCTAGTGCGGCCGCACTTGGAGTATTGTGTGCAGTTCTGGTCGCCACATTATAAGAAAGATGTGGAGGCATTGGAGAGGGTACAGAGAAGGTTTACTAGGATGTTGCCTGGTATGGAGGGCAGGTCCTATGAAGAGAGGTTGAAGGATTTGAGGTTGTTTTCGTTAGAAAGGAGGGGCTAAGGGGGGATCTTATTGAAGCATATAAGATGATTAGAGGTTTGGATAGGGTGGACAGTGATAGCCTTTTCCTAGGATGGAGAAAGCTAGCACGAGGGGACACAACTTTAAATTAAGGGGTATGAGTTATAGGACGGATATCAGAGGTAGGTTCTTTACTCAAAGAGTGATTAGGGAGTGGAATGCCCTGCCTTCAGCTGTTGTAGATGCGCCAAGTTTGGTGGCGTTTAAGAGGTTAGTTGATAAGTATATGGATGAGAAGGGAATGGTTTAGTTAGGAGGGGCATTGCTTTTTATTTTGGTCGGCACAACATCGAAGGCCGAAGGGCCTGTTCTGTGCTGTATTGTTCTATGTTCTAACCTCTTAAACGCCACCAAACTTGGCGCATCTACAACTGCTGCAGGCAGGGCATTCCACTCCCGAACCACCCATTGGGTAAAGAACCTACCTCTGATATCCGTCCTATAACTATCACCCCTTAATTTAAAGCTGTGTCCCCTCGTGCTAGCTTTCTCCATCCTAGGAAAAAGGCTATCACTGTCCACCCTATCTAAACCTCTAATCATCTGATATGTTTCGATTAGGTCCCCTCTTAGCCGCCTCCTTTCTAACGAAAACAACCTCAAATCCCTCAGCCTCTCTTCATAAGACCTGCCCTCCATACCAGGCAACATCCTGTAAACCTCCTCTGTACCCTCTCCAATGCCTCCACATCTTTCTTATAATGCGGGGACCAGAACTGCACACAATACTCCAAGTGCGGCCGCACTAGAGTTTTGTACAGTTGCAACATGACGTTGCGGCTCCGAAATTCAATCCCCCTACCAATAAAAGCTAAGACTCCATATGCCTTCTTAACAACCTTCTCGACTTGACTGCCTACTTTCAGGGATCTATGCACATACACACCAAGATCCCTCTGTTCATCAAGACTACTAAGAATCCTACCATTAGCCCTATACTCTACACATTTATTATTCCTGCCATAGTGCATTACCTCACACTTTTCCACATTAAACTCCATTTGCCACCTCTCGGCCCAGCTCTGCAACTTGTCCAAGTCTCTCTGCAAACTATAACACCCCTCTTCACTATCTACCACTCCACCGACTTTAGTGTCATCTGCAAATTTACTAATCCATCCTTCAATACCCTCATCCAGATCATTTATAAAAATTACAAACAGCAGGGGCCCCAAAACAGACCCCTGAGGTACACCACTTGTCACCGAACTCCACGATGCAGATGTATGGGATAGAGGGTGATTTAGCTAATTGGGTTAGGAATTGGCTAACAGATAGAAGACAGAGGGTGGTGGTTGATGGGAGATATTCATTTTCTGCAGAAGTCTTCCATGGGCCACCTTATCAAACGCCTTACTAAAGTCCATATATACCACATCAACCGCCTTACCCCCATCCACCTCTTTAGTCACTAAAGGTCCAGGTTAGGTGGATTAGCCATGCTAAATTGTCCCTTAGTGTCCAAAGATGTGTAGGTTAGGTGGATTAGCCATGCTAAATTGCCCCTTAGTGTCCACAGATGTGCAGGTTAGGTGGATTGGCCATGCTAAATTGTCCCTTAGTGTCCAAAGATGTGTAGGTTAGGGTGGATTGGCCATGCTAAATTGCCCCTTAGTGTCCAAAGATGTGTAGGTTACGTGGATTGGCCATGCTAAATTGTCCCTTAGTGTCCAAAGATGTACAGGTTAGGTGGATTAGCCATGCTAAATTGCCCCTTAGTGTCTGAAAAAATGCTGGTTAGGTGCATTGGCTGAGCTAAATTCTCTCTCGGTGTAACTGAACAGGCACCGGAGTGTGGCAATTAGGGGATTTTTCACAATAACTTTGTTGCGGTGTTAATGGAAGCTATTTGTGACAATGATAGGTAAACTTAAAACGTTAGTTGGACCCTTCTTTTGCATCCTTTAGCCTGTAAAATGTTTTGTGGAATGATTAACTTTTAAGCGTGAGTTAATAACGGTGTTTTTGGGAAGGAAATCTGCTGTCCTTACGTGGCCTGGCCTACATGTGACTCCAGGGCCACAGCAATGTTGTTGACACTCAACTGTCCTCGGGCAACGAGCGATGGGCAATAAACACTGGCCCAGCCAGCAACGCCCGTGTCCCACGAACAAATAAGGAAATTATGCAGCCGAGAACATAATTTGGGACCAAAGTGCTCCGTGATCTCAAAGAGCCAATATCCAAACTGTGCATGAAATATAGTTTGTAACAGAAGGGACTTATGCTAATTATACTGCTGTCAATCGCAGGGCATTTTGGGCTGATTTTCCCCAACTGTTTTGAAGTTATTTTTCTATTGCTTTTTAGTTCACTTTTTATGGTTTGTTCTTGGGATGTGGGTGTCACTGTCTGGGCCAGCATTTATTACCCAATCCTGAGGACATTTAAGAGCAGACCACATTGCCAAGGCCTGTGGAGTGGCTTCGCCAACGCCCCCCAACCAATCCCAATGTGGTGTGGCAACAGCCCCTCCCTTCCCCTCCGATTGGGCTGCCCTGGCCTTGCCCTGCCGCTTGACACTGCCCGGTGGGCAGTACCAAGGTGCCAGGCTGGCATTGCCCACGGGGCATCACCCCAACTCCCTTGCCCTCGGCCTCCCCAGGAAGCCTCTGCATCTGCCATCAGGGGCAACGTGGCTGTTCCCTGTTTGTGGGGTGGGGAGGGGGGGTGTTGTTTTCCAGGCCGGAGAGAACCTCTTCCGGTGAGGCCAGAAATGCAGGCGACTGAGTGCCAGGCTCATTAATCACATTGAAATGAACATTATACGAAATTTAAATAAATTAAGCAGCTTCTCGCTGTTAACGTGCGAGAGGCTGACTGCACTGGAAATCCAGTTCTGGTAAGATCGCAAGAGCCGTGAAATCGGGCACAATCCTGATTTAAACATAGAAGATCAGAGCAGGAGGAGGCCATTCGGCCCTTCGAGCCTGCTCCACCATTCATCACGATCATGGCTGATTGTAACTCAATCGCCTAATCCTGCTTTCTCCCCATTGATCCCGTTCGCCTCCAGTGCTATATCCAGCCGCCTCTCGAATACGTTCAATGTTTTGACATCAACTACTTCCCGTGGGAATGAATTCCACAGGCTCACCGGGGGAAGAAATGTCTCCCCATCTCCGTCCTAAATGGTCCATCCGCAATCCTCAGGCTGTGACCCCTGGCTCTGGTCTCCCCCCCCCCCACCGCACCATCGGGAACATCCTCCCTGTGTTCCCTGTGAGAATTTTATAAATCTCCACGAGATTACCCCCCTCATCCGTCTGAACTCCAGCGAAAACAATCCTAACCTCATCAATCTCTCCTCATACATCAGTCCCGCTCTTCTCCCACCTCCCCCTTAGCTTTTTACCAGCTTGCGGCCGATATGTTTTTACGTCAAGAGATATTCCCACATTTTTTTCATTATTCTGAGTCAAAACAAGAGTCTTTGTGATGATGAAAGCACCCAACAATTCATTTGTCTAATTAATGAGCTCAGGCAGAGGCTGTTATTAGTTTAAAAGAGTGGGCGCCGACAGGATTTTTTTTAAAGTAAAGATTGAAACAGAAACACAAAATCCTCTTGGGATTTTTAAACAAAAACGTCAGGGAAATGACAGCTTGCAAGAAATCCGATCGCGTCAACGTGGATGTGCCAAATTCACCAATGAGCAAGGAATGTACGGCAAGGGTGAGATGGAATGAAAGCGGGCCAAGTGATTAGGTTGGGAGTGCTGTTAGATTTAATCGTTTAAAGGCAGCACGGTGGCTCAGTGGTTAGTACTGCTGCCTCACAGTGCCAGGGACCCAGGTTCGATTCCAGAGCCGGGTTCGATTCCAGCCTCGGGTCACTGTCCGAGCGGAGTCTGCACATTCTCCCCGTGTCTGCATGGGTTTCCTCTGGGTGTTCCAGTTTCCTCCCACATTCCAAAGATGTACAGGTTAGGTGGATTGGCCATGTTAAATTGCCCCTTAGTGTCCAAAGATGAGCAGGTTAGGTGGATTGGCCATGCTAAATTGCCCCTTCATTAGGGGAGACTAGCAGGGTAAATATGTGGGGTTACAAAGATAGGGCAAGGGTGGGATTGTTGTCAGTGCAGGCTTGATGGGCAAAAAAGGCCTCCCTCTGTACTGGACAGATTCTATGACTATTTGTTAGTGTCACAACTAGGCTTATATTAACACTGCAATTATTATTATTGTGAAAATCCACCATCATAACACTCCGCTTGCTGTTCAGGTCCACTGAAGGGCAATTTAGCACGGCCAATCCATCTAACCTGCGCATCTTTGGACACTAAGAACAAAGAACAAAGAACAAAACAGCATGGGAAACAGGCCCTTCGGGCCAATGAGCCCGCGCCGCCATCCTGATGTTCCCACCTCTACTCGCGATCCCTGTCCATGTTTATAGATCTATGGATTAGAAACCAAATTTGAGACAATTTAGGGAGAATTTGTTTTGCCAATTAGCCTAAGAGCACATCTTTGGGATGTGGGAGGAAACCGGAGCACCCGGAGAAAAACCCACGCAAGCACAGGGAGAATGCGCAAACTCCCACAGACACAGGCCCAAATCCATGTATCTGCACAGCACAGTGATAGTCACTGAGCTGTCGTGTTGCCCATCAAATGGTCCAGGTCAAGCATACACTAACGACGTGAAGCACTACGATACTCTCGCATTAAGGGGCAATTTAGCATGGCCAATCCACTACCCTGCACATCTTTGGACACTAAGGGGCAATTTAGTATGGCCAATCCACCTAACCTGCACATCTTTGGACACTAAGGGACAATTTAGCATGGCCAATCCACCTAACCTGCACATCTTTGGACACTAAGGGACAGTTTAGCATGGCCAATCCCACCTAACCTACACATCTTTGGACACTAAGGGACAGTTTAGCATGGCCAATCCCACCTAACCTACACATCTTTGGACACTAAGGGACAATTTAGCATGGCCAATCCCACCTAACCTGCATATCTTTTGGAGTGTGGGAGGAAACTGGAGCACTTGGAGGAAACCCACTCAGACACAGGGAGAATGTGCAGACTCCGCTCAGACAGTGACCCAAGCTGGGAGTTGAACCTGGGTCCCTGGCGCTGTGAGACAGCAGCACTAACCACTGTGTAATCGTGGCTATCAAAGGGGAATTGGATGCTTTAGGGAAAGGGCAGGAGTGGGGAGTTGCTTTCGCAGTAAACCGGCTTGTAGATGACAGGCCGAACAGCCACCTCCTGTGCTGTATTGGTGTTCTGAATCGAAATGCACCAAGATCCTCGAAACGGCGAAGATACAGAATTTGCACAGTTATTAATTCTTCGTGTCATTACTGCATGGGATTTGCATAATGTTGTTTTCTGCTCCTTTTCTGTACACAGCCTGCACCCTTTGAATTGACAATAAGAGTAATACCAAGTGGGATACATCAGTAAAATGTGTGATCCACTTGTTCTCTGACAAACAATATGTTCCTTTGTTCTTGGGCTAAGTACAGACATTTTTAACAACAGTTTTTGGCTTGTTGAGAAACATCAGCAACAGGGCTTGCGCCCCATAATGGAGGCCAGTGTCGAGGACCAATGCAAGTTGGGAGAGATGGTGAGATAAGTCGTGGCTGGTTGAGCCACGCTCAGACTTTTCAATCGCCGCTGGTTGGGAATGAAAACCTGTGGGAAGCTGAAGCGTTGCACAGATTGGCAGTCCTTGGGAAAGGATCGGAGGTGTGACGAGACTAGACTTCAACACTGTGAGGGAGATATTTGATTTATTATTGTCACATGTATCGGGATACAGTGAAAAGTATTGTTTCTCGTGCTATGCAGGCAAAGCATACTGTTCATAGGGGAGAAGGAGAGGAGAGGGTGCAGAATGTAGTATTACAGTTACAGATAGGGTGCAGAGAAACAGCTTAATGTTGGATTTGATTTATTATTGTCACATGTATAGGGATACAGTGAAAAGTATTGTTTCTTGCTTGCTATACAAACAAAGCACACTGTTCATAGAGTACATAGGGGAGAAGGAAAGGAGAGGGTGAGAATATAGTGTTACAGTCATAGCTAGGGTGTAGAGAAAGATCAACTTCATATCAGGTAGGTCCATTCAAAAGCCTGACAGCAGCAGGGAAGAAGCTGTTCTTGAGTCAGTTGCTCAGGTTTTTGTATCTTTTTCCCGACGGAAGAAGGTGGAAGAGAGAATGTCCAGGGTGCGTGGGGTCATTAATTATGCTGGCTGCTTTTCCAAGGCATCAGGAAGTGTAGACAGAGTCAATGGATGGGAGGCTGGTTTGTGTGATGGACTGGGCTACATTCACAACCTTTTGTAGTTCCTTGCGGTCTTGGTCAGAGTAGGCGCCCAGACCAAGCTGTGATACACCCAGAAAGAATGCTTTCTATGGGACATCTGTGCCATGGATGTTAGGGAATTTGGGGAAACAAATAATGATGTCTTGAGGAGTGTACATATTACAGAGAAGGTGATGCTGGAAATCTTAAAACACATCAAGGTAGATAAATCCCCAGGACCTGATGAAGTATATCCCAGGATGTTTTGGGAGGCTGGGGAGGAAATTGCGGGTCCCCTAGCAGAGATATTTGTATCATCGATAGTCACAGGTGAGGTGCCTGAAGATTGGAGGATGGCAAATGTTGTGCCTTTATTTAGAAAGGGCTGCAGGGAAAAGCCTGGGAACTACAGGCCAGTGAGCCTCACATCTGTGGTAGGTAAGTTGTTGGAAGGTATTTTGAGAGATAAGATCTATAGGTATTTAGAGACGCAGGGATTGATTAAGGACAGTCAGCATGGCTTTGTGAGGGGAAAATCATGTCTCACAAATTTGATTGAGTTTTTTGAAGAGGTAACCAAGAAGGTAGATGAGGGCAGCGCAGTTGATGCTGTCTACATGGAGTTTAGCAAGGCCTTTGACAAGATACCACATGATGGATTGTTGCATAAGGTTAAATCTCACGGGATCCAGAGTGAGGTATCTAAATGGATATAAAATCGACTTCTTGACCGAAGGTGGTTGTAGAGGGTTGTTTTTCAAACTGGAGGCCTGTGACCAGCGGTGTGCCTGAGGGATCAGTGCTGGGCCCACTGTTAGTGGTCATTTATGTTAATGATTTGGATGAGAATATCGGAGGCATGGTTAGTAAGTTTGCAGATGATACCAAGATTGGTGGCACAGTGGAAGAAAGTTATCTCCAATTGCAATGGGATCTTGATCAATTGGACCAGTGGACTGACAAATGGCAGATGGAGTTTAATTTAGACAAATGCAAGGTGATGCATTTTGTTAGATTGAACGAGGGCAGGATTTATTGGGGAGAATTACAGAACAAAGGGGTATAGGTTCATAGCTCCTTGAAAGTGCGGTCACAGGTGGACAGAGTGGTGAAGAAGGCATTTGACATGCTTGGTTTCATCTGTCAGAACGTTGAATACAGGAGTTGAGACGTCTTGTTGAAGTTGTACAAGACATTGGTAAGGCCATACTTGGAATACTGTGTACAGTTCTGGTCACCGTATTATAGAAAGGTTATTATTAAACTAGAAAGAGTGTAGAAGAGATTTACTAGGATGCTACTGGGACTTGATGGTTTGAGTTATAAGAAGAGACTTGATAGATTGAGACATTTTTCTTTGGAGTGTAGGAGGCTGAGGGGTGATCTTATAGAGGTCTATAAAATAATGAGGGGTACAGATTAGCGAGATAGTCAATATCTTTTCCCAAAGGTAGGAGAGTCTAAAACTAGAGGGTATAGGTTTAAGGTGGAAGGGAGAGTTGCAAATGGGTCCAGAGGGGCAATTTTTTCACCCAGAGGGAGGTGAGTGTCTGGAATAAGCTGCCAGAGGCAGAGGCGAGTACAATTTTATCTTTTAAAAAGCATTTAGACAGTTACATGGGTACGATGGGTATAGAGGGATATGGGGCAAATGTGGGCAACTGGGACTAGCTTAGAGGTTTAAAAAAAAGGGGCGGCATGGATGAGTTGGGCCGACAGGCCTGTTTCCATGCTGTAAACCTCTATGGCCCTGTCTGTAATAATTGGTGAGAGCTGTAGCTGACACGCCAAGTTTCCTTAGCCTCCTGAGAAGGTGGAGGCGTTGGTGGGCTTTCTTAACTATATTGGTGTGGAGGGAACAGGACAGGTTGTTGGTGATCTGGACTCCTAGAAACTTGAAGCTGTTGATGGTGTTACATGAAGAAGAGGTGGGAAGGAGGCTTGTGTGGATCTCCACTTGTAGAATGTTAGAAGCGCGACACTGCAGAAGGAGGCCATTTGGCCCATCGAGCCTGCACTAACAACAATCCCACCCAGACCCTATCCCCGTAACCCCACATATTTACTCTGCTAATCCCCCTGACACTGTGGGGTAATTTAACACGGCCAATCTACCTAACCTACACATCTTTGGACAGAAGGGACAATTTAGCATGGCCAATCCATCTAACCTCCACATCTTTGGACACTAAGGGACAATTTAGCATGGCCAATCCACCTAACCTACACATCTTTGGACACGAAGGGGCAATTTAGCATGGCCAATCCACCTAACCTACACATCTTTGGACACTAAGGGACAATTTAGCATGGCCAATCCGCCTAACCTCCACATCTTTGGACACTAAGGGACTATTTAGCATGGCCAATCCACCTAACCTCCACATCTTTGGACAGAGGGGACAATTTAGCATGACCAATCCACCTAACCTCCACATCTTTGGACACTAAGGGACAATTTAGCATGGCCAATCCACCTAACTTACACATCTTTGGACACTAAGGGACAATTTAGCATGGCCAATCCACATAACCTGCACATCTTTGGACACTAAGGGACAATTCTTTGGACTGTGGGAGGAAACCGGAGCGCCCGGAAGAAACTCACGCAGACACGAGGAGAGTGTGCGGTCTCCACACAGACAGTGACCGGAGGCCAGGAATCAAACCCTGGTCCTTGGCGCTGTGAGGGCAATAGTGCTAACCACTGTGCCACTCCGAATATGTGGAATTCATTCCCACAGAAAGTAGCTGAGGCCAAACCGTTGTGTGATTTCAAGAAGAAATTAGATATCGCTCTTGGGGCTAAAGGGATCGAGGAATATGGGGAGAAGGGGGGGATCAGGATATTGAATTGGATGATCAGCCATGATCAGAATGAATGGTGGAGCAGGATCGAAGGGCCGAATGGCCTCCTCCTGCTTCTAATTTCTATGGTGCACTGACTTGGATGTGCCAAATATGCGTGCATGGGTGTGCCAGGTGTTTGTGTGGGCATGTCGCACCGTGCCAGTGTCCAGCCATGCTGGGCATGCAAGGTGGGCATAGACAGTTGTGCATGCAGTGACGATGTGCACTGAGTGCTCGGGTCAGTTCAAACATGTGGATGGATGGGGAGGGAATTGGGATTGGCACGGCAGTGGGATTTTAGTTGGAACCTGAGTTAGGATTATCTGCAATCTCTTGGAGGAATTGAAAAATCTCTCCCTGCAGTGAGAGTACCGCAGCGCAATTACTCTCTCTGTGTTTATTGGCTTGCCTGCGTTTGTATTTCTTTTGCATTTTGGCAACTTCTCGTGTTAAGATTGATCTCCTGGGCACTGCTGCGAGCTCAGCAACTTTCTGAGCTTGCCTCTATGACGGAACGTTTATTAACAACAGCGACAATTGCACAGTGGCACAGTGGTTAGCACTGCTGCCTCACAGTACCAGGAGCCCAGGTTCGATTCCCGGCCCCGGGTCACTGTCTGTGTGGAGACTGCACATTCTCCCCGTGTCTGTGTGGGTTTCCTCCCACACTCCAAAGATGTGCAGGTTAGGTACAAAGAACAGTACAGCACAGGAAAAAGCCCTCCAAGCCTACACCGATCATGTTTACCTATCTAGATCAGCTGCTTGTATCCCTCTATTCCCTGTCACGTGTCGATCCGGATAAGTTTTAAATGTTGCTAATGTGTCTGCCTCAACCACCTCACTTGGCAGTGCATACCAGGCCCCCGCCACCCTCCGTGTAAAGAACTCCCCCCGCACATCTCCACTGAACCTTTCCCCCCTTATCTTGAACTTGTGCCCCCCTGTAATTGTCATTTCTGCCCTGGGAAAAAGTTTCCAACTGTTCACCCTATCCACACCCCTCATAATTTTATAAACTTCTATCAGGTTGCCCCCTCTCAGCCTCCGTCTTTCCAGGGAGAACAATCCCAGTTTATTCAATTTCTCTCATAGCTAATAATACCCTCTATACAAAACAACATCCTGGTAAACCTTTTCTCCAAAGCCTCCAAGTCCTTCTGGAGTGTGGTGACCAGAATTGAACACAGTGCTTCAAATGTAACGCTTTATATAACTGTAACATGATTTGCCAATTTTAATACTCGATGCCCCATCCAATGAAGACAAGCATGCTGTGTGCTTTCTTCATCACCTTTTCCATCTGTGCTGCCACTTTTAAGGATCTGTGGGTCTGCACTCCCAGATCTCTGTGTGTGCGTCTCCGCTCCTGATGGTTCTGCCATTTATTTTATAGCTCCCACCTGAACCGTATCTACCAAATGCATTTCTCCATTCAGAAAGACCCCTCTACCGCTACCCTCTGTCTTCTATGGCCAAGCCAGTTCTGAATCCATCTAGCTAGTTCACCACTGATCCCGTGAGATTTAATCGTTTGTACCAGCCTGCCATGAAGGACCTTGTCAAATGCCTTACTAAAGTTCATGTAGATAACATCCATAGGTAGATTGGCCATGTTAAGTTGCCCCTTAGTGTCCAAAGATGTGTAGGTTAGTTGGATTGGCCATGCTAAATTGCCCCTTTGTGTCCAAAGATGTGCAGGTTAGGTGGATTGGCCATGCTAAATTGTCCCTTAGTGTCCAAAGATGTGTAGGTTAGGGTGGATTGGCCATGCTAAATTGTCCCTTAGTGTCCAAAGATGTGTAGGTTAGGTGGATTGGCCGTGCTAAATTGTCCCTTAGTGTCCAAAGATGTTCAGGTTAGGTGGATTGACTGTGCTAAATTGCCCCTTGGTGTCAGGGGGACTAGCCATGTAAATAGGTGGGGTTACGGGGATAGGATTTGGGTGGGATTGTTGTTAGTGCAGACTCGATGGGCTGAATGGTCTTTTTCTGCACTGTAGGGATTTTATGATTCTGTGCATGAAATAAAAAATTAGAAGAAAATCGTCTTCCTGTCTACAGGCACTGTGTTGCCCCAGGTCAAAGTGGGATTTTCCCTTGGGCCCCAACTCTTAATATCTGGTCTGCTGGAGGATCTGCAAATGAAGAATACTCCTCTGACGCTGATGAAGAGGTGGGACCTGTACAAACTGGATGGGCCTACAAATGGGCAAGATCAGGAGTGACGTCCTTGGGGTGGTACTTGCTAGAGTGATTGGGGAGGGTTTAAACTAATATGGCAGGGGGGCGGGAACCTTTGCAAGGATTTAAAATAGGGGGAATTAACAACTCGAGGAGAAGACAGTACGGATAATAAGAAAAGTGATGGGCAAAGAAACCAAGGGCCAGACTCAGATAAGGACTAAGTAAAAAAAAAAAAAGTAGGAAAGGGGAAAGAAATTTTAGAAGTGCCCACCTTAAGGTTTAATATACGAGTGCTCGGAACATTCGAAACAAAATGGATGAATCAGTTGCACAGAGAGATGCAAAGGGGAATGATATGGTTGGCATCACGGAGATGTGGCTCCGAGGTGAGCAAGGATGGGAGCTAAACATCGAGGGCAATTCAGTGTTTAGGAAGGATAGACAGAAAGGAAAAGGTGCTGGAATTGCTTTGTTGATTAACGATGATATTGATATGATAAGCGAGGAATGATATTAGCATTGATGATGTGGAATCTGTATGGGTTGAGTTAAGAAACAACGGGAAAAAACATTGGGGGTGGGATACAGAGCACCAAACTGTAGTGGTAATGTTGGGAAAAGCTTTAGACAGGAAATCACAAATGCGTGTGTTAAAGGAACACCTGTGCTTATGGGTGACTTTCATCTGCATATAGATTGGGAGAGTCAAATTAGTCACAGTCCAATAGAGGAGGAATTTCTGGAATGGATACGGGATGGTTTTCTGGAGCAATATGTTAAGGAACCATCAAGGGCCACCTTGAACTGGGTGTTGTGCAATGAGAAAGGATTCGTTGGCAATCTAATTGAGAGAACCTTGGGGGATGAGTGCCTATAATATGGTAGAATTCTTTGTCAAGGTGGATAGTGATGTAGTTGATTCTGAGACCAGGGTCCTGAATCTCAATAAAGATAACTGTATTGGTATGAAGCATGAATTGGCCATGATGCAATGGGAAATATTATTGAAAGGGAAGACAGTGGGCAGGCAATGGAGACTGAAGAAATGGCCAAAGAATTAAATTCATACTTTGCTTCAGTCTTCACAAAGGAAGATATGAATAATGTACGGGAGGTGCGGAGAAATACATGCTTTACTGAGGAACTAAAGGAAATCAGCATTAGTAGAGAAATAGTTTTGGTGAAATTGATGGATTGAAGGCGGATAAATCTCCAGATCCTGATAATCTTCATCCCAGAGTACTTAAGGAAGTAGCCCTGGAAATATTAGATCCATTGGTGGTTATGTACCAAAATTCTTTGGACTCTGGACTGATTCCTACAGATTGGAGGGTAGCTAATCTAAACTCTCTATTCAAAAAGGGGAGGTAGAGAGAAAACAGGGAATTATAGGCCAGTGAGCGTAACATCAGTACTGGAGAAGTTACTAGAGTCTATTACCAAGGATTTCATAACTCAGCATTTGGAAGGCAGTGACAGAATCAGACAAAGTCAGCATGGATTTACAACAGAGAATTTGTGCTTGATGAACCTATTGGAATTTTTTGAGGATGTAACTACTGGAGTTGACTGAGGAGTCAGTGGATGTGGTTTATTTAGACTTTCAGAAGGCTTTTGACAATGTTTCACACAACTGACTACTATGTAAAGTTAAAGCACGTGGGATTGTGGGTAGTGTCTTAGATGGATAGAAAGCTGGTTGGCAGATAAGAAGCAGAAAATGGCATAAATGGGTCTTTTTCTGATTGGCAATCAGTGACTAGTGAGTTTTGCAGGGATCTGTGCTGGGACCCCAACTGTTCACATTATATATTAATGAGTAGGAAGAGGGAACTGAATGTATTATCTCCAAAATTGCAGAGGATGTAAAGTTGGGTGGGAGGGTGAGCTGTGAGGAGGATGCAGAGATGCTTCAGTGTGATTTGGACAAGCTGAGTGTGTGGGTATCTATGTGGCAGATGCAGCATAATGTGGATAAATGTGAGGTTCTCCACTTTGGGAGCTAGAATAGGGAGACAAATTATTAGTTGAATGGGTGTAAATTGAGAGAGGTGGATACTCAGTGAGATCTCGGAGTCCTGTGTATCAGTCACTGAAAGTAAGTGTGCAGGTACAGCAGGCAGTAAAGGTGGCAAATGGTATATTTGCCTTCATAGCGAGAGGATTTGAATATAGGGATAGGGATGTTTTACTGCAATTGTACAGGGCATTAGTGAGGTCACATCTGGAGTATTGTGTGCAGTTTTGGTCTCCTTATCTGAGGAAGGATGTCCTTGCTATAGAGGGAGTGTAGCGAAGGTTTACCAGGCTGATTACTGGGATGGCAGGTCTGTCACATGAGGAGAGACTAAGTCGGTTAGGATTATATTCACTGGACTTTAGAAGAGTGAGAGAGGATCTGATAGAAACTTATAAAATTCTAACAGGGTTAGATAGGGTAGATTCAGAAAGAATGTTCCCGATGGTGGGGGGAGTCCAGAACTAGGGGTCAGAGTTTGAGGATAAGGGGTAAATCTTTTAGAACTGAGGTGAGGAGAAATTTCTTCACCCAGAGGATGGGGAATGTGTGGAATTCACTCCCACAGAAAGTAGTTGAGGCCAAAACGCTGTGTGATTTCAAGAAGAAATTAGATATCGCTCTTGGGGCTAAAGGGATTGAGGGATATCGGGGGGAAGTGGGGGATCAGGATATTGAATTGGATGATCAGCAATGATCAGAATGAATGGCGGAGCAGGATCGAAGGGCCGAATGGCCTCCTCCTGCTTCTACTTTCTATGACTCAGAATGAGACATTAGGATACAGATTTGTCATGTGAGCCCGAATGTAGAAGTGGACAAAGCTGTCTCAGAGAGTGCCAGTCCCCCTCTCAGGATGTCCCATCTGTAAATCCAACTTGACAGCTGTTAACTGAAGTGACATGATCCTTGGGTTTTTAATTTGAAGTTTAGCAATTAAAAATGAGGACAAGTCATTGCTGTCGGCCTGGCTGTCACTGGGCAGTGAGTTACGCTGTAGTTATTGTGAGCTGCATCAGTGACTCAATCATCTCAGCTGACACAGCATCTGGACACTTGAACAAGTAACCCAAGGCTTGCGGTGACTGTGGGGCCACTTATAACCAAGCTTAAAGTTAAAATTTAAAGTTTATTTATTAGTTGGCTTACATTAACACTGCAATGAAATTATTGTGAAAGTGCGCAAGTCACCACACTATTGCAGGTACACTGAGGGAGTATTTAGCATGACCAATCCATCCTAACCTACACATCTTTGGATATTAAGGGACAATTTAGCATGACCAATCCATCCTAACCTACACATCTTTGGACACTAAGGGACAATTTAGCATGACCAATCCATCCTAACCTACACATCTTTGGATATTAAGGGACAATTTAGCATGACCAATCCACCTAACCTACACATCTTTGGACACTAAGGGGCAATTTATCATGGCCAATCCACCCTAACCTACACATCTTTGGACACTAAGGGGCAATTTAGCATGGCCAATCCACCTAACCTACACATCTTTGGACTGGGGAGAAAACTGGAGCACCTGGGGGAAACCCGCACAGACACAGGGAAAGCATACGTACGTGACCCAAGCTGGGAATCGAACCCAGGTCCCTGATGCTGTGAGGCAGTAGCGCTAACCACTATGCCACCCACACTAATAAATATAGAAACAGTTAGAACCTTTAGGTGAGAAAGGGGAGATAAGGTATATTCTGTAAGAATTGAGTTGTTTGTATGGATTTTATCACAAAGTCAGTTTAAGAGACAACGTTGAAAAGTTTGGAAGGTTTACTGAATGAAAGGTTTTTTTTTAATCTCTCGGTCCAGGTCCTCGTATATAGTTGTCGACACTATAGTTAAGAAATGCCCCTACTTTCTCAGAAGATTAAGGAAATTTGGCATGTCCGCTACGACTCTCACCAACTTTTACAGATGCCCCATAGAAAGCATTCTTTCTGGGTGTATCACAGCTTGGTCTGGGCTCCTGCTCTGCCCAAGACAGCAAGGAATTACAAAGGGTTGTGAATGTAGCCCAATCCCATCACACAAACCAGCCTCCCATCCATTGACTCTGTCTACACTTCCCGCTGCCTCAGGAAAAGCAGCCGGCAAAATCAGGGACCCCACACACCCCGGACATTCTCTCTTCCACCTTCTTCCATCGGGGAAAAGTCTGAGGTCACGTACCAACCGACTCAAGAACAGCTTCTTCCCTGCTGCTGTCAGACTTTTGAATGGACCTACCAGATATTAAGCTGCTTTTTCTCTACGCCCTCGCTATGACTGTAACACTGTATTCTGCACCCTCTCCTTTCCATCTCCCCTATGTACTCTATGAACAGCATGCTTTGTCTGTGTAGCGTGCAAAAACAGTACTTTTCACTGTATCCCAATACATGTGACAATAATAAATCAAATCTAATATTAAGTTGATCTTTCTCTACACCCCATCTGTAACTGTAACATTTCATTCTGCACCCTCTCCTTTCCTTCTCCCCATGTACTCTATGAATTGTATGTTTTGTCTAAATAGTGTACAAGAAACAATATTTTTCACTGTATCCCAGTACATGTGACAATATCAAATCAAATATTAAGCTGATCTTGCTCTACACCCAATCTGTAACTGTAACACTATATTCTGATATCGTTTTACAGTTGACATAATAATTATAGCATTGGGTCTCCTTTCGATAAAATGATAGTTGACAGTAGTAGTTTTAATGTTGTAAATGCTTTATTTTGTAAGACTCTTCACCCATAAGGCCCAAATATAGTAAGCGGACACCAGGATGTTCCCTGGTCTCGAGGGTGTTGGCTACGGGGAGAGATTGGATAAACTGGAATTGTTTTCACTGGAAAGACAGAGGCTGAGGGGGAGATCTGGTCTATAAAATGATGAGGGGCAGGGTGGAGAGTCAGAGGCGTTTTCCCCAGGGTGGAACTGTCAATTACACGGCGGGGGGCATAGGTTCAAGGTGAGAAGGGGACAGTTTAAGGGAGATGTGTGGGGTTGGGGGTAGTTTTCACACAGAGAGTGGTGGGTGTCTGGAACGCGCTGCCGGAGAAGGGGATGGGAGCAGGCACATTAACAATGTTCAAGGTGTATTCAGGAGGCGAACAGAGGGATAGAAACCACGTATAGATGCAGGCTCGGTGGGCCAAAGGGCCTGTTCCTGTGCTACATTATTCCTTGATTCTTGGGTGCTGTGGAAATCATAGAATCCTACAGTGCAGAAGGAGGTCATTTGGCCCATCGAATCTGCACCAATCACAATCCCACCCAAGTCCTATCCCAACCCTATGCTTCCACCCTACAAAGTCTCCCTGATACGAAGGGGCAATTTAGCATGGCCAATCCACCTAACCTGCACATCTTTGGACACTAAGGGGCAATTTAGCATGGCCTATCCACCCTAACCTGCACATCTTTGAACACTAAGGGACAATTTAGCATGTCCAATCCACCCTAACCTACACATCTTTGGACACTAAGGGACAATTTAGCATGTCCAATCCACCCTAACCTATACATCTTTGGACACTAAGGGTCAATTTAGCATGGCCAATCCACCTAATCTACACATCTTTGCGACACTAAGGGACAATTTAGCATGGCTAATCCACCTAACCTACACATCTTTGGAGTCTGGGAGGTAACTGGGACACCCAGAGGAAACCCACGCAAACACGGGGAGAACAAGGAGACTCCACAAACCCAAGGCTAGAATTGGACCCAAATCCCTGCGCTCTAAGGCAGCATTGCTAACCACTGTGTTGTGCGGAATGAATCCTCCAGCAACAAATTTTATTTGTGTAATGTGGTGAAGCATTCGAACATGCTTCGATTAGAATATAACGTTGAGCCACAAAACAATGACAAGACAGAGTACAGGAATGAGATCGAGAATCTGGTGAACTGGTACAGCAACAATAATCTCTTCCTCAATGTCAACAAAACGAAGGAGATTGTCATTGACTTCAGGAAGCGTAAAGGAGACCATGCCCCTGTCTACATCAACGGGGATGAAGTAGAAATGGTCGAGAGCTTCAAATTTTTAGGTGTCCAACAACCTGTCCTGGTCCCTCCATGCTGATACTATAGTTAAGAAAACCCACCAATGCCTCTACTTTCTCAAGCATGTCCGCTACGACTCTCACCAACTTTTACAGATCCACCATAGAAAGTATTCTTTCTGGGTGTATCACAGCTTGGTCTGGGCTCCTGCTCTGACCAATACCACAAGGAACTACAAAGGATTGTGAGTGTAGCCGAATCCCATCACACAAACCAGCCTCCCATCCATTGACTCTGTCTACACTTCCCACTGCCTCGGAAAAGTAGCCGGCATAATCAAGGACCCCACGCACCCCGGACATTCTGTCTTCCGTCGGGAAAAAGATACAAAAGTCTGAGGTCCCGTACCGACCGACTCAAGAACAGCTTCTTCCCTGCTGCTGTCAGACTTTGGAACGGACCTTTCAAATAATAAGCTGAATTTTCTCTACACCCTGTGACTGTAACACTACATTGTGCACTCTCTCCTTCCCTTCTCCCCTATGTACTCTATGAACGGTATGTTTTATCTGTGTAGCACGCAAGAAACGATACTTTTCACTGTATCCCAATACACGTGACAATAATAAATCAAATATGAAGTTGATCTTTCTCTGCACCCTATCTGTAACTGTAACACTACATTCTGCACCCTCTCCTTCTCCCCCATGTACTCTATGAACGGTATGCTTTGTATAGTGCGCAAGAAACACTGTGTCCTAATACACGTGACAATAATAAATCAATCAGAAGGAGGTATTGAGAGAGGGGACCAAAATGGTGATGAGTGTTGAGGTCTAGTGTGCTCTGCTTGCTCCCGCAGCTGAACCGAATGGGAATTAATCCTCCTCTATGCACTGAATAGTTTAGTACGACACGAACAAGTCACTGGGCGACACTACGGCTGCCTCACAGCGCCAGGGGCCCGGGTTCGATTCCCGGCTTGGGTCAGTGTGCTGAGTCTGTATCCCGTGTCTGCTTGGATACGGATTCCTCCCGCAGTCTGAAAGATGCACTGTTTTAAATTCTCCCTCAGCGTCCCCGAACGGGAGTGTGGCGACTGGGGTATTTTCACAGTAACTTCATTGCAGGGTTAGGGTAAGCCGTCTCGCGACACTAATAAATAAACTTTAAAAAGCGCCAGTGGAGCTTTTCTCAGTTTGCCCTCAATAATTGACGTGAAGTTCGACTGGCTAATCAGTGGTGATGTTGCAGTACAAAATGTAACCGTTCGAGACTTTGTCAATTGAATTCGGAAAACAAGAAATAGCTCATTAAAGGTATAAAAACCATTCTTTATTCTTCTTGTTTCCAGCATGCGTCCAGTCAGGAAGTCCCTCTGCTGCCTCCTGCTTGTGACTTTGCCCCTGGGCGTTTTCTTCCTTTGTCTGTGGACACTAAAGCCTTACCGTGTGGTGGATGTCAAGTATCGGATGCCTGGTATTTCGGGGAACCTTTTGGAACATGGACTCTGGGAGCCGTCTGAGAAATACGCCCACATCTCCTTCAAAGTCAAAGAGATAGTGGCTGGGTGAGTCTGCTCTTCCTGCTTCAATGAGAAATGCCATGTACCCTTTTCCGTTGCAACCCGTTCACGAGAGTCTCTGTGGCAGCACTGATTTTCTTTATTCGTTCATGAGACATGGGCGTCGCTGGCTGAGCCAGCATTTATTGCCCATCCCTAATTGCCCCTTGAACTGAGTGTCTCACTCAGGCATTTCAGGGGGCAGTTGAGAGTCACCCGCATTGCTGTGGCTCTGGAGTCACACGTAGGCCAGACTGGGTAAGGATTTCCTTCCCTAAAGGGAACCGGATGGGTTTTTCCGACAATGGTTTCGTGGTCGTAGGCCGGGATTCTCCCGAAACAAAACCACGTGCTCGACAGGTAGGAAAATGGGAGAATTTTCCGCCCGTGTTTTGGGAACATTCGCCTGAATGAATCTCCGACACAGATTGCCTCGGAGAGATTCAAGCCGGAAAGTGGCTCCACTCGGGAGGCTGACAGGGTAATCGGCATAGTGCTGAGAGGGCCATTGCGCGCGCGCGCCGATCTGTCAGAGAGGAGATTACCGCGTGTGCACAAAATGCACACCCCGCCCCGAGTCACTGGCCTCCGATCACTGGTCTTGCCCGGAACCCCAGTGATCGCTGTCCTACATGACCCCCCATTCCCCAGCTGCTGCCTTTCAAAACCACACCCCTGGGCCAGCCCTAATCTACCTCTTCCCCCCCACCCCCACCCACCCCCCTGATGGTGCAGCCCGATCCCCTGCCCCCAACCATGGCCATCCCCAGTCGCCCCCTTTACTCCCTCCCCCACTGACGCCACTTGCAGAGTGGCAGCGGGTGCCTCACCAGCGATTGCCCCTGCCCCCTTAGCACTGGGCAATGCCAGGGTGCCAGGCTGGCAGTGCCAGGCTGTCCAAGGGGCACCCCTCCCTTAACCCCCCCCACCTGGTCTCCCAGAGGATGGGGTGGGGGCCTCATTGGTATCTGACCTCACCAGCAGGCCGCTGATACATGATCCCCGTTAGTGGGAATCACCCCCAGTGGGAAGGGCGGGGGGAGGATAGAGACGCTCGTGGGCTTGGCAAATACCATCCCAGGCTCACGAATCACACGGAATGGCAATTTCCATGACCCTTTCAGACCTATTTCTGGCATGGAGCTGAAAGCGGGAGAGAGAACGCGCCTCGGAGACTCGCGATTGGCCTGACACGAGTTGCAAATCTCGTGAAAAGATCCCCACTGTCGCCAGAACGTTCATCGTCTTTCCTGGGACCATGACAACGCACTCGATAAAAGAGAACCTCCCTGCAGTAAGCTGTGGCAGAGAGGTGTTGAGGTTTCGAATCATTAATTTCGGGCCCTTGCGCTCTTTGCGCAACGGAGTCCAAACTGTGAATCCTGACGTGCGAGTCGCCTCTTTGGTAACGTCAGACTGTTTCCCCCAGGTTACTTGCCACGAATGGCTGCCGATGTGAGAAAGAGGAGCCTGTGATCAAACTGCCGTTCAGCAAACACCTCTTCCATCAGGTGTCTGTCCATCAGTTTGAGCAGGTCTTCAAAGAGGCAGAACGCGAGGAGTTGAAGAAAAGGAGGGAACAGGAGTACCAGCATTTTCTACAGAGGTACGTACTCCTCAACGTGTGCAGAGACACCTCTGAATTCATTGACCTCGTGTGTAAAGTTGGTGAAAATATCCATCCTGGCTGGTGGTCAACGCACAGAGTGAATATTTCTGACCTGCCCTTATTAATAGTCACCAGTATACACATCCAGGCACTAGGTCGCTAGCTTATTAATAGGCTCCAGTATAGACATCCAGGCACTAACCCCTAGCTTATTAATAGGCTCCAGTATACACATCCAGGCACTAGGCCCCTACCTTATTAATAGGCTCCAGTATACACATCCAGGCACTAGGCCCCTCGCTTATTGATAGGCTCCAGTATAGACATCCAGGCACTAGGCCCCTCGTTTATTAATAGGCTCCAGTATACACATCCAGGCACTAGGCTCCTCGCTTATTAATAGGCTCCAGTATACACATCCAGGCACTAGGCCCCTCGCTTATTAATAGGCTCCAGTATACACATCCAGGCACTAGGCCCCTCGTTTATTAATAGGCTCCAGCATAGACATCCAGGCACTAGGCCCCTCGCTTATTAATAGGCTCCAGTATAACATCCAGGCACTAGGCCCCTCGCTTATTAATAGGCTCCAGTATAGACATCCAGGCACTAGGCCCCTAGCTTATTAATAGGCTCCAGTATAGACATCCAGGCACTAGGCCCCTCGCTTATTAATAGGCTCCAGTATAGACATCCAGGCACTAGGCCCCTCGCTTATTAATAGGCTCCAGTATAGACATCCAGGCACTAGGCCCCTAGCTTATTAATAGGCTCCAGTATACACATCCAGGCACTAGGCCCCTCGCTTATTATAGGCTCCAGTATAACATCCAGGCACTAGCCCCTGCTTTTAGGTAATAGGCACTAGGCCCCTCGTTTATTAATAGGCTCCAGTATACACATCCAGGCACTAGGCCCCTCGCTTATTAATAGGCTCCAGTATACACATCCAGGCACTAGGCCCCTCGCTTATTAATAGGCTCCAGTATACACATCCAGGCACTAGGCCCCTAGCTTATTAATAGGCTCCAGTATACACATCCAGGCACTAGGCCCCTAGCTTATTAATAGGCTCCAGTATACACATCCAGGCACTAGGCCCCTCGCTTATTAATAGGCTCCAGTATACACATCCAGGCACTAGGCCCCTCGCTTATTAATAGGCTCCAGTATACACATCCAGGCACTAGGCCCCTCGCTTATTATAGGCTCCAGTATACACATCCAGGCACTAGGCCCCTGCTTATTAATAGGCTCCAGTATACACATCCAGGCACTAGGCCCTCGCTTATTAATGGCTCCAGTATACACATCCAGGCACTAGGCCCCTCGCTTATTAATAGGCTCCAGTATACACATCCAGGCACTAGGCCCCTCGCTTATTAATAGGCTCCAGTATACACATCCAGGCACTAGGCCCCTCGCTTATTAATAGGCTCCAGTATAGACATCCAGGCACTAGGCCCCTCGCTTATTAATAGGCTCCAGTATACACATCCAGGCACTAGGCCCCTAGCTTATTAATAGGCTCCAGTATACACATCCAGGCACTAGGCCCCTCGCTTATTGATAGGCTCCAGTATAGACATCCAGGCACTAGGCCCCTCGCTTATTAATAGGCTCCAGTATACACATCCAGGCACTAGCCCTGTTATTATAGCCAGCATCCAGGCACTAGGCCCCTCGCTTATAATAGGCTCCAGTATAGACATCCAGGCACTAGGCCCCTAGCTTATTAATAGGCTCCGTATAGACATCAGGCACTAGGCCCTGCTTGAAGGTCAGTTAGCCAGGCACTGGCCCCTCGCTATTAATAGCTCCAGTTAGACATCCAGGCACTAGGCCCCTCGCTTATTAATAGGCTCCAGTATAGACATCCAGGCACTAGGCCCCTAGCTTATTAATAGGCTCCAGTATAGACATCCAGGCACTAGGCCCCTCGCTTATTAATAGGCTCCAGTATACACATCCAGGCACTAGGCCCCTCGCTTATTAATAGGCTCCAGTATACACATCCAGGCACTAGGCCCCTAGCTTATTAATAGGCTCCAGTATACACATCCACGCACTAGGCCCCTAGCTTATTAATAGGCTCCAGTATACACATCCAGGCACTAGGCCCCTCGCTTATTAATAGGCTCCAGTATAGACATCCAGGCACTAGGCCCCTCGCTTATTAATAGGCTCCAGTATACACATCCAGGCACTAGGCCCCTAGCTTATTAATAGGCTCCAGTATAACATCAGGCTAGGCCCTGCTTATATGGCTCAATAATCCAGGCACTAGGCCCCTCGTTTATTAATAGGCTCCAGTATACATCAGGCACGCTTATTAATAGGCTCCAGTATAGACATCCAGGCACTAGGCCCCTCGCTTATTAATAGGCTCCAGTATACACATCCAGGCACTAGGCCCCTAGCTTATTAATAGGCTCCAGTATACACATCCAGGCACTAGGCCCCTTGCTTATTAATGGGCTCCAGTATACACATCCAGGCACTAGGCCCCTCGCTTATTAATAGGCTCCAGTATACACATCCAGGCACTAGGCCCCTCGCTTATTGATAGGCTCCAGTATAGACATCCAGGCACTAGGCCCCTCGCTTATTAATAGGCTCCAGTATAGACATCCAGGCACTAGGCCCCTAGCTTATTAATAGGCTCCAGTATACACATCCAGGCACTAGGCCCCTCGTTTATTAATAGGCTCCAGTATACACATCCAGGCACTAGGCCCCTAGCTTAGGATGGGCTCCAGTATACACATCCAGGCACTAGGCCCCTCGCTTATTATAGGCTCCAGATACACATCCAGGCACTAGCCGCTCGCTTATTGATAGGCTCCAGTATAGACATCCAGGCACTAGGCCCTAGCTTATAATAGGCTCCAGTATACACATCCAGGCACTAGGCCCCTACCTTATTAATAGGCTCCAGTATACACATCAGGCACTAGGCCCCTCGCTATTGATGGCTCCAGTATAGACATCCAGGCACTAGGCCCCTCGTTATTAATAGCTCCAGTATACACATCCAGGCACTAGCCCTCGCTTATTAATAGGCTCAGTATACACCAGGCACAGGCCTGTTATTAATAGGCTCCAGTATCACCTGCTTATAATAGGCTCCAGATACATCCAGGCACTAGGCCCCTAGCTTATTAATAGGCTCCAGTATACACATCCAGGCACTAGGCCCCTCGCTTATTAATAGGCTCCAGTATAGACATCCAGGCACTAGGCCCCTCGCTTATTAATAGGCTCCAGTATACACATCCAGGCACTAGGCCCCTCGCTTATTAATAGGCTCCAGTATACACATCCAGGCACTAGGCCCCTCGCTTATTAATAGGCTCCAGTATAGACATCCAGGCACTAGGCCCCTAGCTTATTAATAGGCTCCAGTATAGACATCCAGGCACTAGGCCCCTCGCTTATTAATAGGCTCCAGTATACACATCCAGGCACTAGGCCCCTAGCTTATTAATAGGCTCCAGTATACACATCCAGGCACTAGGCCCCTCGTTTATTAATAGGCTCCAGTATACACATCCAGGCACTAGGCCCCTCGCTTATTAATAGGCTCCAGTATACACATCCAGGCACTAGGCCCCTCGCTTATTAATAGGCTCCAGTATAGACATCCAGGCACTAGGCCCCTCGCTTATTAATAGGCTCCAGTATACACATCCAGGCACTAGGCCCCTAGCTTATTAATAGGCTCCAGTATACACATCCAGGCACTAGGCCCCTCGCTTATTAATAGGCTCCAGTATACACATCCAGGCACTAGGCCCCTCGCTTATTAATAGGCTCCAGTATACACATCCAGGCACTAGGCCCCTCGCTTATTAATAGGCTCCAGTATACACATCCAGGCACTAGGCCCCTCGCTTATTAATAGGCTCCAGTATAGACATCCAGGCACTAGGCCCCTCGCTTATTAATAGGCTCCAGTATAGACATCCAGGCACTAGGCCCCTAGCTTATTAATAGGCTCCAGTATAGACATCCAGGCACTAGGCCCCTCGCTTATTAATAGGCTCCAGTATACACATCCAGGCACTAGGCCCCTCGCTTATTAATAGGCTCCAGTATAGACATCCAGGCACTAGGCCCCTCGCTTATTAATAGGCTCCAGTATACACATCCAGGCACTAGGCCCCTCGCTTATTAATAGCTCCAGTATACACATCCAGGCACTAGGCCCCTCGCTTATTAATAGGCTCCAGTATACACATCCAGGCACTAGGCCCCTCGCTATTAATAGGCTCCAGTAAGACATCCAGGCACTAGGCCCCTCGCTTATTAATGCTCCAGTATAGACATCCAGGCACTAGGCCCCTCGCTTATTAAAGCTCCAGTATACACATCCAGGCACTAGGCCCCTCGCTTATTAATAGGCTCCAGTATAAACATCCAGGCACTAGGCCCCTCGCTTATTAATAGGCTCCAGTATACAATCCAGGCACTAGGCCCCTCGCTTATTAATAGGCTCAGTATAGACATCCAGGCACTAGGCCCCTCGCTTATTAATAGGCTCCAGTATACACATCCAGGCACTAGGCCCCTAGCTTATTAATAGGCTCCAGTATACACATCCAGGCACTAGGCCCCTAGCTTATTAATAGGCTCCAGTATACACATCCAGGCACTAGGCCCCTCGCTTATTAATAGGCTCCAGTATACACATCCAGGCACTAGGCCCCTCGCTTATTAATAGGCTCCAGTATACACATCCAGGCACTAGGCCCCTCGCTTATTAATAGGCTCCAGTATAGACATCCAGGCACTAGGCCCCTCGCTTATTAATAGGCTCCAGTATACACATCCAGGCACTAGGCCCCTAGCTTATTAATAGGCTCCAGTATACACATCCAGGCACTAGGCCCCTCGCTTATTAATAGCTCCAGTATAGACATCCAGGCACTAGGCCCCTGCTTATTAATAGGCTCCAGTATAGACATCAGGCACTAGGCCCTCGCTTATTAATGGCTCCAGTATACACACCAGGCACTAGGCCCCTCGTTATTAATAGGCTCCAGTATACACATCCAGGCACTAGGCCCTCGCTTATTAATAGGCTCCAGTATAGACTCCAGGCACTAGGCCCTGCTTATTAATAGTCTCCAGTATACACATCCAGGCATAGGCCCCTAGCTTATTAATAGGCTCCAGTATACACATCCAGGCACTAGGCCCCTCGCTTATTAATAGGCTCCAGTATACACATCCAGGCACTAGGCCCTCCTTATTATAGGCTCAGTATACACACCAGGACTAGGCCTAGCTTATTAATAGGCTCCAGTATACACATCCAGGCACTAGGCCCCTAGCTTATTAATAGGCTCCAGTATAGACATCCAGGCACTAGGCCCCTCGCTTATTAATAGGCTCCAGTATACACATCCAGGCACTAGGCCCCTAGCTTATTAATAGGCTCCAGTATACACATCCAGGCACTAGGCCCCTAGCTTATTAATAGGCTCCAGTATACACATCCAGGCACTAGGCCCCTCGCTTATTAATAGGCTCCAGTATAGACATCCAGGCACTAGGCCCCTCGCTTATTAATAGGCTCCAGTATACACATCCAGGCACTAGGCCCCTCGCTTATTAATAGGCTCCAGTATACACATCCAGGCACTAGGCCCCTAGCTTATTAATAGGCTCCAGTATACACATCCAGGCACTAGGCCCCTCGCTTATTAATAGGCTCCAGTATACACATCCAGGCACTAGGCCCCTTGCTTATTAATAGGCTCCAGTATACACATCCAGGCACTAGGCCCCTCGCTTATTAATAGGCTCCAGTATACACATCCAGGCACTAGGCCCCTCGCTTATTAATAGGCTCCAGTATACACATCCAGGCACTAGGCCCCTCGCTTATTAATAGGCTCCAGTATAGACATCCAGGCACTAGGCCCCTCGCTTATTAATAGGCTCCAGTATACACATCCAGGCACTAGGCCCCTCGTTATTAATAGGCTCCAGTATAGACATCCAGGCACTAGGCCCCTCGCTTATTATAGGCTCCAGTATACACATCCAGGCACTAGGCCCCTCGCTTATTAATAGGCTCCAGTATACACATCCAGGCACTAGGCCCCTCGCTTATATAGGCTCCAGTATACACATCCAGGCACTAGGCCCCTAGCTTATTAATAGGCTCCAGTATGCATATCCAGGCATGGGCCCTACCTTATTAATAGGCTCCAGTATAAATCCAGGCACTAGCCCCTCGCTTATAATAGGCTCCAGTATACACATCCAGGCACTAGGCCCCTCGCTTATTAATAGGCTCCAGTATACACATCCAGGCACTAGGCCCCTCGCTTATTAATAGGCTCCAGTATACACATCCAGGCACTAGGCCCCTCGCTTATTAATAGGCTCCAGTATACACATCCAGGCACTAGGCCCCTCGCTTATTAATAGGCTCCAGTATACACATCCAGGCACTAGGCCCCTCGCTTATTAATAGGCTCCAGTATACACATCCAGGCACTAGGCCCCTCGCTTATTAATAGGCTCCAGCATAGACATCCAGGCACTAGGCCCCTCGCTTATTAATAGGCTCCAGTATAGACATCCAGGCACTAGGCCCCTCGCTTATTAATAGGCTCCAGTATACACATCCAGGCACTAGGCCCCTCGCTTATTAATAGGCTCCAGTATAAGATCCAGGCACTAGGCCCCTCGCTTATTAATAGGCTCAAGTATAGACATCCAGGCACTAGGCCCCTCGCTTATTAATAGGCTCCAGTATGCACGTCCAGGCACTGGGCCCCTAGCTAGTATAGATAAAGAGTTGACACTGGGTGACAAGGTGGCACAGTGGTTAGCACTGCTGCCTCAGAGCGCCAGGGACTCGGGTTCGATTCCCGGCTTGGGTCACCGTCTGTGTTGAGTCTGCATGTTCTCCCCATATCTGCGTGCGTTTCCTCTGGGTGCTCTGACTTCCTCCCACAGTCTGAAAGATGGGCTGTATTGACCGTGCTAAATTATCCCTCAGTGCACCCAAACAGGAGTGTGGCGACTAGAGGATTTGCCCAGTAACTTCATTGCAGCGTTAATGTAAGCTCACTTGCGATCCTAATAAATAAACTTTATTCCCCATTGAGTGCTGTGTTCAGGATAACTAAACTGACGTGCGGCCTAACTGAGCGGGGTCCCTTTAAAGGAACTGCTGGAGGCCACCCCCACCCCTAATAAAGTCGGCTTTAAGGGGGAGAGAGAGAGGCAGGGAATCGGCTAGGGAATTGGAGAGTTCAGGCGACTCGTTGGCTGAAGTTATGGCCGCCAGTGGTGGAGCAACCCTTGTCCAGTGATGTGCCATCCCAGCCAGTGGGCCGTTGCACATTCTCCAGCCACCAGGGGTCAGTCCGGAGCTGAAATTGCACATGGCCAGTTGAGAGTTGTGATGAATTCCTGGTCTGAGAGAGGCACAGTTGTCCTCTACTGTGACCATTATTCTTGCAGAGATGTAACACTCAAAACACCAGCTAGTCCTCTGGGTTTATCTCGCCCACAGCTGCACCTAAATTGGGCAACGAATAAAACGAGTTTTCTTTTCTTTTCTGACTGTCTCTCGTTCTGTTGTCCGCTCTGATATTTGTCCAGGTCACATTCTCCTGCTGATGTTATGATCATTGCCAAAGCTAATACACCTTTAGAGTACCCCACGCAAGGACTACAAGTGCGGCCCTTAAAAACCATCCTGATCCCAGGTCAGAAACCAATGCAAACCGTTACTAGAGATGTATAATATTTGATTTATTATTGTCACGTGTATTGGGATACAGTGAAAAGTATTGTTTCTTGTGCACCATACAGACAAATCACAGAGAAGGAAAGGAGAGGGTGCAGGATGTAGTGTTACGGTCACAGGGTGTAGAGAAAGATTAACTTAATATTTGATTTGATTTATTATTGTCACGTGTATTGGGATACAGTGAAAAGTATTGTTTCTTGTGCTTTATACAGACAAAGCATACCGTTCATAGAGAAGGAAAGAAGAGAGTGCGGGGTATAGTATTACACTCATATGTAGGGTGTAGAGAAAGATCAACTTAGTATATGGTAGGTCCATTCAAAAGTCTGACAGCAGCAGGGAAGAAGCTGTTCTTGAGTCGGTCGGTACGTGACCTCAGACTTCTGTATCTTTTTCCCGACGGAAGAAGGTGGAAGAGAGAATGTCCGGGGTGCGTGAGGTCCTTGATTATGCCGGCTGCTTTTCCCCGAGGCAGCGGGAAGTGTAGACAGAGTCAATGGATGGGAGGCTGGTTTGCCTGATGGATTGGGTTCGTTCACAACCCTTTGTAGTTCCTTGCGGTCTTGGGCAGAGCAGGAGCCCAGACCAAGCTGTGATACAACCCAGAAAAAATGCTTTCTACTGGTGCATCTGTAAAAGTTGGTGAGAGTCGTAGCGGACATGCCAACTCTTCTGAGAAAGTAGAGATGTTGGTGGGGCTTTTTTAACTATCGTGTGGAGGGACCAGGATAGGTTGTTGGTGATCTGGAAATTTAAAACTTTAAGCTCTCGAACATTTCTACTTCCTGTACCTGTGTAACAGATGTACAAGGGGCTGAATAGCATCCTCCTGTTCATATGTGACAGTGCCAAGGCTGCAATTCTCCCATCATGCTATGTTAATGTTTGTGCCACAGTGGGCTGGTAGATTCTCACGTTGGCCGGTTTATGGGGTCTATGTGTGCATTCGCTGTCCACTTGCGTCCCCAAGCGTTGATCTCCAGCAGAGTCCGGTCCACGCCAGAAATTGGCACAAAGACCATGTAAATGGTAGCTTTAATGATCATTTGAATATGATTAGTGAGCACAGGACTGAAACCTCCGGGTTTGCTAGCGTTTCTCGATCCTCGGGAGTGTTTCACTCCAGTGGGGTTGACAGTAGCCTCCCCCCGCTTTCGGAGAGCCGGCAGTCCGACTCTGCTAAAGTGAAGGGGAGCAACTGAGACACTCCAAAGAGTGGGGAAGAGTGGCCCCTGGGTATTGACACCCTGACAGTGCCAGCCTGGGCCCCCTGACAGACAGAATGTTCCCGATGGTGGGGGGAGTCCAGAACTAGGGGTCATAGTTTGAGAATAAGGGGTAAACCTTTTAGAACGGAGGAAAAATTTCTTCACCCAGAGGATGGTGAATGTGTGGAATTCACTCCCACAGAAAGTAGCTGAAGCCCAAACGTTGTGTGATTTCAGGAAGAAATTAGATATCGCTGTTGGGGCTAAAGGGATCGAGGGATATGGGGGGGAAGCGGGGGATCAGAATATTGAATTGGATGAAGGGCTGAATGGCCTCCTCCTGCTTTGGCAATTACATTGTTAAGCTAATTTTGTTTAAACTCCAAGACTATCAATGGTTGGTGTGAGGAAGCCATCAGGAGTTTGTATCATTACTGAGCAGGTGTAGAATAAACTTGCTGAAGGTAAAAGGCAAACTGTTGCCAACCTTATCCAGTCCGAGTTTAACTCCAGACTGCTACCCGCATGACTGTCTCTTCACGCTCTCAATAATACCCTTCTGGATTCACTAGGACGCTACCAGGACTTGATGGTTTGAGTTATAAGGAGAGGCTGGATAGATTGGGAATTTTTTCTCTGGAGCGTAGGAGGCTGAGGGGTGATCTTATAGAGATCTATAAAATAATGAGGGGCACAGATCAGCGAGATAGACAATATCTTTTCCCCAAAGGTAGGGGAGTCTAAAACTAGAGGGTATAGGTTTAAGGTGAGAGGGGAGAGATACAAAAAGGTCCATAGGGGCAATTTTATCACATAGAAGGTGGTGAGTGTCTGGAACAAGCTGCCAGAGGTAGAGGCGGATACAATTTTGTCTTTGAAAAATCATTTAGACAGTTACATGGGTAAGATGGGTATAGAGGGATATGGGCCAAATGTGGGCAATTGGGGTTAGCTTAGGGATTTTAAAAAAGGCTGGCATGGACAAGTTGAGCCAAAAGGCCTGTTACCATGCTGTAAACCTCTATTACTCTATGACTCTCAATAAGGGACGGGCGATAACTGTAACCTTGCCAGGAGTCGCCCACTTTCTGAGATCAACTGTTTATAAAATGAATGTCAAGAAAATTGTGACCTTAACATTCTTGCTTTTTTTTTCGCAGGTTTAAGTTTGCAAGCTCCATCTCGAAAACTGTATCGGGTAAGGTGTTTCCAAAAAAATCGCTAGAACGAGTAGAACACGTTCTGATTTGACACTCTCTGTCTGGTGGCCAGTGCTTAGGTCCTATCACATGTAACTTGAACAGTTGAATAATGTACTAACACATCTAACCTACTTCACCTGTGTTATTTCAGGAATGCAACAGGATCCAAGTGCTGTTCATGAGGCAGAGTTGGACACTAAGGGGCAATTTAGCATGGCCAATCCACCCTAACCTGCACATCTTTGGGCACTAAAGGACAATTTAGCATGGCCAATCCACCCTAACCTGCACATCTTTGGGCACTAAAGGACAATTTAGCATGGCCAATCCACCCTAACCTACACGTCTTTGGACACTAAAGGACAATTTAGCATGCCAATCCACCCTAACCTGCACATCTTTGGACACTAAAGGACAATTTAGCATGGCCAATCACCCTAACCTACACATCTTTGGGCACTAAGGGACAATTAGCATGGCCAATCCACCCTAACCTACACATCTTTGGACACTAAGGGACAATTTAGCATGGCCAATCCACCCTAACCTACGCATCTTTGGACACTAAGGAACAATTTAGCATGGCCAATCCACCCTAACCTACACATCTTTGGACACTAAGGGACAATTTAGCATGGCCAATCCACCCTAACCTACACATCTTTGGACACTAAGGGACAATTTAGCATGGCCAATCCACCCTAACCTACACATCTTTGGACACTAAGGGACAATTTAGCATGGCCAATCCACCCTAACCTACACATCTTTGGACACTAAAGGACAATTTAGCATGGCCAATCCACCCTAACCTACACATCTTTGGACACTAAGGGACAATTTAGCATGGCCAATCCACCTAACCTACACATCTTTGGGACACTAAGGGGCAATTTAACAAGGCCAATCCACCTAACCTACACATCTTTGGACACTAAGGACAATTTAGCATGGCCAATCCACCTAACTAACACATCTTTGGGACACTAAGGAGTAATTTAGCATGGCCAATCCACCATAACCTACACATCTTTGGACACTAAGGGGCAATTGAGCATGACTAATCCACCTAACCTGCACATCTTTCGACACTAAGGGGCAATTCAGCATTGCCAATCCACTTAATCTACACATCCTTGGACACTAAGGGACAATGTAGCATGTCCAATTCACCTAACCTAAACATGTTTGGATACTAAGGGGCAATTGAGCATGGCCAATCCCCCTAACCTACACATATTTGGGCATTCAGGGACCATTAGGAAACTGGAGGAAACCCACAAAGACACGGGGAGAATGTGCAAACTCCACCCAGCCAAGCCAGGGATTGGATCTGGGTCCCTGGCGCTGTGAGGTGGAAATGCTAACCACTGTGCCAGTATGGTACCCCTGTTCTGAAGATGGGAACAGTACTGTATAAATTCCAAGTCTTTCTTCATTCTGAGTACTTGATGCTGATACTTGGGCCGAGTTTGTTTCTGTTTGGGTAAGCAAAAGAATGATGGAAGAGGGCCAAGAGTGATTTTCTTTTGGTGGGGGAGTCATCAGGAATGACAATCATTGATAGTTTGACATTATTGGGCACAGAATACATGAGTAACGAGATTGCTTAGGGGGAAGATCTGGCCACTCACCCTATCATTGCTGGGAGCTTGGGAAATGTAACCATTCTGTAAAGGTGGCCCACAGAGGCGATGGCCTAGTAGTATTATTGCTAGACTATTAATCCACAAACTCAGCTAACGTTCAGAGGAACCTGGTTTCGAATCCCGCCACGGCAGATGGTGGAATTTGAATTCAATAAAAAATATCTGGAATTAAGAATCTGCTGATGACCATGAAACCATTGTTGGAAAAACACAGGGAAGGAAATCTGCTGTCTTTACCCGGTCTGGCCTACACGTGACTTCAAAACCACAGCAATATGGTTGACTCTCAACTGCCCTCAGGCAACTAGGGATGGGCAATAAATACTGGCCCAGCCAGCGACACCCATGTCCCATAAATGAATTCTTAAAAATGTTACTGAATGGGGGCTCTACAGCAGAGCACACGCACACGCACACACACACACACACACGCCAGTGGATTGTCGGCTATGAAATGAACTTTCTCTGGATATTCCCCGAACAGCTAATGGGGCACCTCTAAATCAGCGGCTGTCTCACAATACAAAAGCACTGGGCAGGGCTCCAGCAACATGGATACATGCTCCTTCCTGCCCACCACATCCAGTGGTGCCAATCCGAGTTGCCCAGGACCTTACAACTGGTTACAAGCAGAACTGAGATATGGTGTCTGTCAGGGAAGATTGGCCATGCTAAATTGCCCCTTATTGTCCAGAGGTGCACGGGTTAGGGTGGATTGGCCATGCTAAATTACCACTTACTGTCCAAAGATGTGTAGGTTAGGTGGATTGGCCGTGCTAAATTGCCCCTTAGTGTCCAAAGATGTGCAGGTTAGGGTGGATTGACCATGCTAAATTGTCCCTTAGTATCCAAAGATGTGCAAGTTAGGGTGGATTGGCCATTCTAAATTGCCCCTTAGTGTCCAAAGATGTGTTGGTTAGGTGGATTGGCCATGCTAAATTGCCTCTTAGTGTCCAAAGCTTGGGACAGAGCAGTTCCTGAAAGTAGGTTTGTGCAGTCCTATAAGGAGATCAGTAATACTTTGAATTTGACTAAGTGACTCCCTCTCAGTCCAGCAGGGCCTGTGATTTCTCATTCCAGGAGCATGCAGGCTAGATGTAACACTCTGCTTGTTACAGTAGAGGATGCTAGAGATCAGTGTCAGCCGAAGTCATTCGAGGCCAGCAAAGTAACAGATGATGGGGCCTGATTCCCAGCCTTCGGAGCAGGCTGTCAGTGTGCTGAATATGTGCGCTACACAATGTCCACCTCATTCCAGCTGACCCTAGATCCATGATGCTGGAGCCCTGCCCAGTTCTTTTGTATTGTGAGACAGCCGCTGATTTAGAGGTGCCCCATTAGCTGTTCGGGGAATATCCAGAGAAAGTTCATTTCATAGCCGACAATCCACTGGCGTGTGTGCGTGTGCGTGTGCTCTGCTGTAGAGCCCCCATTCAGTAACATTTTTAAGAATTCATTTATGGGACATGGGTGTCGCTGGCTGGGCCAGTATTTATTGCCCATCCCTAGTTGCCCGAGGGCAGTTGAGAGTCAACCACATTGCGACACACCAGGAGCCTTGTGGGCAACATCAGAAGCTGAGGCAGCTTTTTAAGTGCCAATTGCATGGGCTGATGCATCCTTCACGCTCTGCCCAGTGGCACTGGGCAAGAAAGCCAGACTGGCAGTCCCTTAACAAGCGTGTTAAAATGCACACCCCACCTCCCCCACCCCACCCCTCCCCGTCAACTTAACTCCACTAATTAATTTAAAAGATATCCCCAACGCTAAAATGCACACTGAGGGAGGGGAATCTTATCACCCGCTCGTGTCAACGTGACACGCCATTTGGCCGTCCTCATGACATTTTTCAGTCCCGTCACGGAACCTGTCCAACGCGATAGGCAGCGGAAAATCCCAACCAAATCATCTCGTGTGTCGCTGACAAATTTTTAAATTTTATGTTCAAAGCATCTCTTGGATGTGTTACAGCATTAAAGATGCAAGATAAATCCAAGTTGTTGTAATGTTTCGATCATAGAATCCCTACAGTGCAGAAGGAGGCCATTTACCCCATCGAATCTGCACCAACCACAATCCCACCCTATTCCCATAAACTCACATATTTCCTCTGACACTAAAGAGTAATTTAGCATGGCCCATCTACCTAACCTACACATCTTTGGACACTAAGGGACAATTTAGCATGGCCAATCCACCTAACCTACACATCTTTGGACGCTAAGGGACAATTTAGCATGGCCAATCCACCTAACCTACACATCGTTTATACTAAGGGTTAATTTGGTAATTTGTTACGAACGTAATGGGGCTTACTCTGTGGCAAGTCACAGAATTTGACCCCACATGAAGCCAAGTTGTTCTCCGCCTCAGTCTCTGTGTTATCCAGCCAGCCTCTTATTTTTACAGGTCAATCTCACGGCAACTTTGGGAACCTTTGACGTGGTAGCCGAAGTCGACGAGGTGACGATTGAAGGCGAGGGGGAGATGCGTCTGTCTCTCTCGAGCTCTCACGCCGACAACCTGAACCGCCAACTCCAGTTTGTCACCTACACCAACACCGTCTTCAACCCCAACACGGCCGACACAGGTAAGTCATTTCGATCACACCGTTACGTGCTGGGGGAGCTAAGGAGCGATTCCGCGGAAATAAAAACACAGAGGAGAATGTAGGGCCGGTGAGATGATCGTGAGTTTCAGTACAGACCGCAATGAGCTGGATCTGTACTCATTGGAGTTTAGCAGGACTGGGGGAGGTATCTCGTTGGAACTTACAGAATCCTGAAAGGCCTGGATAGAGTCGACACAAGGAAGATGTTTCCATTACTGGGAGAGACTGGGATCCGAGGGCACAGCCTCGGAGTAAAGGGACAGGCCTTTAAAACAGAAATAAGCAGGATTTTCTTCAACCAGAAGGTGGTGAATCTGTGGAATTCATTGCCACAGAGGAGGCCGGGTCACTGAGTGCATTTAAGACAGAGATAGATAGGTTCTTGATTGATAAGGGCGTCAAATGTTATGGGCAACAGGCAGGAAAATGGGATTGAGAAACATATCAGCCATGGCAAAGCAGACTCAATGAGCTGAGTGGCCTAATTCTGCTCCTATATCTTATGGTCTAACTACAGTCTGGAGCATGCTATAACTACCATGTTTATTATGACCTGCCTCTTTAAGGAACTGCTTAGATGGGGGAACATGATTTAAGTAGGCATATTCTGAGCTTGGAGAAGATTATTATGGCTTACGCGTGCTTCCCTCCTGCCCTTGGGGAGAGGCCAGCATACTGAGCTTCAAAAAGGACAAATGGACGAGGTTTCACTCCTTTTAAACCTTTATGTTGCAGTGTCTGAGGTGTACGGGTGCGTGTTAGTTTTGTTTCTGCTTTCTAAAGTAATTCAGGGACTGTTGGACGGTCTGTGCTTTTTGTGTCATTTATGCTGTGGGGAAAAAAAATCATTTGCTGTTCATCCAGAATGGCACAGTGGTTAGCACTGCTGCCTCACAGCACCGGGGGCCTAGGTTCGATTCCCAGCTTTGGGTCACTGTCTGTGTGGAGTCTGCACGTTCTCCCCGTGTCTGCGTGGGTTTCCTCCAGATGCTCAAGTTTCTTCCACAGTCCAGAGATGTGTAGGTTAGGGTGGATTGGCCATGCTAAATTGTCCCTTAGTGTCCAAAGATGTGTAGATTAGGTGGATTGGCCATGCTAAATTGTCCCTTAGTGTCAAAGGATGTGCGGTTTAAGTGGATGGCCATGCTAAATTGTCCCTTAGTATCCAAAGAGTGTTAGATTAGGTGGATTGGCCATGCTAAATTGTCCCTAGTGTCCAAAGATTGTGTAGATTAGGTGGATTGGCCATGCTAAATTGTCCCTTAGTGTCCAAAGATGTGCAGGTTAAGTGGATTGGCCATGCTAAATTGTCCCTTTAGTCCAAAGATGTGTAGGATTAGGTGGATTGGCCATGCTAAATTGTCCCTTAGTGTCCAAAGATGTGCAGGTTAGGGTGGATTGGCCATGCTAAATTGTCCCTTAGTGTCCAAAGATGTGCAGGTTAGTGGATTGGCCATGCTAAATGTCCCTAGTGTTCAAAGATGTGCAGGTTAGGGTGGATTGGCATGCTAAATTGTCCCTTAGTGTCCAAAGTGTGTAGATTAGGTGGATTGGCCATGCTAAATTGTCCCTTAGTGTCCAAAGATGTGTAGATTAGGTGGATTGGCCATGCTAAATTGTCCCTTTTAGTGTCCAAAGATGTGTAGATAGGTGGATTGGCCATGCTAAATTGTCCCTTAGTTCCAAAGATGTGCAGGTTAAGGGGATTGCCATGCTAAATTGTCCCTAGTATCCAAAGATGTGTAGATTAGGTGGATTGGCCATGCTAAATTGTCCCTTAGTGTCAAAGATGTGCAGGTTAAGTGGATTGGCCATGCTAAATGTCCCTTAGTATCCAAAGATGTGTAGATTAGGTGGATTGGCCATGCTAAATTGTCCCTTAGTGTCCAAAGATGTGCAGGTTAGGGTGGATTGGCCATGCTAAATTGTCCCTTAGTGTCCAAAGATGCGCAGGTTAGGTGGATTAGCCATGCTAAATTGTCCCTTAGTGTCCAAAGATGCGCAGGTTAGGTGGATTGGCCATGCTAAATTGTCCCTTAGTATCCAAAGATGTGTAGGTTAGGGTGGATTGGCCATGCTAAATTGTCCCTTAGTATCCAAAGACGTGCAGGTTAGGGTGGATTGGCCATGCTAAATTGTCCCTTAGTGTCCAAAGACGTGCAGGTTAGGTGGATTGGCCATGCTAAGTTGCCCCTTAGTGTCCAAAGATGTGCAGGTTAGGGTGGATTGGCCATGCTAAATTGTCCCTTAATGTCGGCGGAGGGTTAGCAGGGCGAATACATGAGGTGGAATTGTTGCTGGTGTAGGCATGATGGGCCAAATTGGCCTCTTTCTGCACTGTCGGGATTCTATGATCACTCCTCATTCTACTTCACCATATCCTTCAATTCCTTCCCCCCCTTGCCTACTTAGCTGGCTACCCTTCAAGTACATCTGTGCTATCCACTCCCTGGGGTAGAAAATTCCACTTTCAAACTACACGGAGTAAAAAAGTTTTCTCCTGAATTTCCAGTTGAATTTATTCATGTCTGTCTTATATATCTGACCTTGTTTTGGAAAAATCATTTTGACCTTAAAAAAAACCCTCCATTCTGGCGACTTTCACTGCACTCCAAGAATGGTTCCCCTGGAGAGATTTCTCAGTGACTTTTCACGGTTGTGCAGGAGGCAGGATGTTCTTATATTAGGAAAAAACACGTTTATGGCCCACATAATGAATCATCTCCCTGTCAGTTTTGACAACCCGGTGGCACAGTGGGTTAGCGCTGCTACCTCACAGTGCCAGGGTCGCAGGGTCAATTCCCAGCTTGGCTCACTGTCTGTGCAGACTCTGCATGTTCTCCCCATGTCCTGGTGGGTTTCTTCCGGGTGCTGCCGTTTCCCCCCACAGTCTAAGGACATGCAGATAGATTGATCATGCTCAATTCTCCCTCAGTGTACCGGAACAGGAGGGTGGCAACCAGGGGATTTTCATTGTCACTTCATTGCAGTGTTACTATAAGCCTTACTTGTCACACTAGTCAGTAAAGTGTTAATGGGTGGCGCAGTGGTTAGCTGCCTCACAGCGCCAGGGTCCCAGGTTCGATTCCCAGCTCGGGTCACTGTCTGTGTGGAGACTGCATGTTCTCCCCATGTCTGCGTGGGTTTCCTGCAGGTGCTCTGGTTTCCTCCCATAGTCCAAAGATGTGTAGGTTAGGGTGGATTGGCCGTGCTAAATTGTCCCTTAGTGTCCAAAGATGTGTAGGTTAGGGTGGATTGGCCATGCTAAATTGTCCCTTAGTGTCCAAAGATGTGTAGGTTAAAGGATTGGCCATACTAAATTGTCCCTTAGTGTCCAAAGATGTGCAGGTTAGGGTGGATTGGCCATGCTAAATTGTCCCTTAGTGTCCAAAGATGTGAGGTTAGGTGGATTGGCCATGCTAAATTGTCCCTTAGTGTCCAAAGATGTGCAGGTTAGGTGGATTAGCCATGCTAAATTGTCCCTTAGTGTCCAAAGATGTGCAGGTTAGGTGGATTGGCCATGCTAAATTGTCCCTTAGTGTCCAAAGATGTGCAGGTTAGGGGATTGGCCATGTAAATTGTCCCTTAGTGTCCAAAGATGTGCAGGTTAGGGTGGATTGGCCATGCTAAATTGTCCCTTAGTGTCCAAAGATGTGCAGGTTAGGGTGGATTGGCCATGCTAAATTGTCCCTTAGTGTCCAAAGATGTGCAGGTTAGGGTGGATTGGCCATGCTAAATTGTCCCTTAGTGTCCAAAGATGTGCAGGTTAGGGGGATTGGCCATGTTAAATTGCTCCTTAATATGCAATGATGTGTGGGTTCAAGGGATTAGCTGGGTAAAAACGTGGGGTTTGGGATAGAGCCTATTGTTCGTGCAGGCTCGATGGGCCGAATGGTTTCCTTTGGCGCTATAGGGATTGTATGATTCTATTCGATGATTCTCTATATGTGCAAGTGCGTGCTGGGAAAAGTAGTCCGCTGCCTTTCTCAGCTGACCATGATGGAGGTTAGCAAACCACGAGGAACGCAGATTGTGGGTTCCCAGAACAGCCCCCACTGGAAAACAGGCGGATGCTGTTATCGCTTATTGAGGTAAGTTTCATTGTTTTGAGTAAATCGTGTTTCGGTGCCTTTACGTTCGGAAATTTCCACGAATAAAGAGAATCCATCACCAGAGAAATGGTGACCGTAAGGATTTGCATAATGTATATTCTCAGTGACTCAGTTGGAAGTCCTTTATCGATGAGTGGTACTGTTTGTTCATGCACAGTTACTCGTTTTAGTACGTCCTTTGTAGTTCGTTCTTGGAAGGTTATCTAGCTGCTGTTGTCACGTCTTATTGGTCCTTGTTGGTTTGTGCTTTATCGCTGCTTTACGCGTTAAGGTATTTGAGCCGAGTGTTGTTTAATTGTGATTCCTTCTGCGGAGGTGGCGGGCATGGGGTTGACTTATATTCATACAGACTAGAAACTGTGGTTCACGGGCTAGGAGGTGCATGCTTGGAATGTGTGTCTCTGCAAGTAAAAACTCACAAAAGCGCATAAAGGATTGGCAACCCACGTGGCTTTCGGGGGAAAAAGAAAGCATGGTGGCAGCGAAGGGTTGTCTCAGGGTGAATGTTGGAAACTAAGACATCTTTCTTCTGACAGCTGAAACCCTAGTGGCCATTGTGGAAAATGGCCGAAAGCCAGGGTAAATTGTTGGGGTCTGATTACCCTCCGAAGTTCTCAGAGTCTGAAGCTTATGACCATTGGAGGAATGAAGTGGAGATGCGGGTTACGCTCCTACCCAAGAGGAAAGAAGGTAATGTCGCTTCCTGCCCGTCCAAAGTAAATAGTTTTTTTGTCAGCTGGATGCTTGACAGTTGGGTATAGATGAAGATTTTTACGTTCCAATCGTGGATCAGATTTTACAAGGAAGGTGATTTGTTCAATGTCGAAATGAGTCCGGGTTCGATCCGTTTTGGAAAATAGTTGCTCGTTGCGTAGCAGGATGTGTCACGGACTTTTAAAAGGTTGACGATTCAATTTTGGGATTCCCCGACTTGATACTAGCCCTTCAAGTTACTGGATGGTGCTAAGGTGTTTTGTGTGGATCGTTCTAACCTTTTATTGCATTTATTGCCCATCCCTAGTTGCCCCTTAAGAAGGTGGTGGTGAGCTGCCATCGCTGCAGTCCACGTGCTATGGGTTGACCCACAGTGCTGTTAGAGAGGGAATTCCAGGATTTTGACCCTGCGACAGTGAAGGAAAGGTTGATACATTTCCAAGTCAGGATGGTGAATGGCTTGGAGGGGAACTTGCAGGCAGTGGTGTTCCCAGGTATCTGCTGCCCTTGTCCTTCTAGATGGAAGGGGTAGTGGGATTGGAAGGTGCTGTCTAAGGAGCGTTGGTGAGTTGCTGCAGTGCATTTTGTAGATGGTACACACGGCTGTTACTGAGCGTCGGTGGTGGAGGGAGTGAATGTTTGTGGATGTGGTGCCAATCAAGCGGGGCTGCTTTGTCCTGGATGGTTTCGAGCTTCTTGGTGGTCAGCTGTCGGAGAGGGTACCCTGTTAGAGCAGATATCTGCCGCGCTAGAATTCCTGAGGATACAATCATTTATTTCTGCCTTTGTCGAGCAAATGAGGCATTTCTGCCGAATGTAAAGAAAACTAAATGATTCCCAGATTTTGAAACAGATGCAGGTGTCAACAGAAGGATTAAGTTCAGAGATGAAAGCACCTTTAGCGAATCTGGCAATTGCAGCAGAGGATAGAATTGTAACAGCAATAATTTGGCGAACGAACGCCAGGAACCAGGAATGTGGTTAACTGCCCAAAGTGAAGAGGGTCCTCAACCTGACGGATGACAAAAGAGAATCCTGAGGGAGAGGTTGACGATAATGATGATCCTGAACAGTACTGGTCACCCGCGGTGAATGCGTTAGCTGCTGACTTCTTTAACTGTGTGGTGCCATGTATGCGGTGTACTTCGGCAGTACGTGGCGCAACTTTGTTAACATATTGGGCAGAATTTTCCTGTCCCACACGCCATTGGAATCATAGTGGGCAGGACACTGTTGTATCTGTAATTCTCAGATACTTTCGACCAGTTTGCTTACTCCAAGGTTTTACCTTATTTGCAAGATGGGCAAACAAGAAAAGGTTCAATAAGGTTATTAATAATAACACTATTAACCCTTAAATTACCTACATAAAACAAGAGGATATCCTATATTCAAGTATACTACCCGCAAAGATGGTTTGGTTAAAACTGCAAGCTCGATTCTAAGTCCCTTGGTCTGTTGTCAAAAAGGTGAGTCTCTATGGCAGCTCCTTCCTTCCTTCCTTCCTTCTCTGGTCAGCCTTCCGAGTGGTCAAGGTCATCTCCCTCATTGAGTCTTCCCTGCTGGTGTGTCTGAGATGTGTCCCCTTATCCCCCTGCTTGCCTTTCCAGAAACTTCTCTGGCTTCCAAGGTCCCAGGAAGGGATCCCAAGACCCAGTGGGTTCCTTGATGTCTGCCTGACAGGACACCGGGGGCCATCTCCTGCTGTTATTCACACGTAACCTGTTGCCAGATAAGGTAACTGCAGGAATGTTAGGTGACAGAATGTTCGACCCGATTCTGGCGTCTAACAACAGGCCGGTGCAGTTCAATGGGGTGCACTGATCTCCTGCTGGGTCTCAGTGGAGTGCAATGAACTTGGGCGATTAATGGTCAGAATGTGGTGTTACAGTTACAGATAGGGAGTCGAGAAATACATGATAAGTCCATTCAGAATTCTAATGGCAGCAGAGAAGAAGCTGTTCTTGAGTCGGTTGGTACGTGACCTCAGACTTTTGTATCTTTTTCCCTGACGGAAGAAGGTGGAAGAGAGAATGTCCGGATGTGTGGGGTCCTTGATTATGCTGGCTGCTTTTCCCGAGGCAGCGGGAAGTGTAGACAGAGTCAGTGGATGGGAGGCTGGTTTGTGTGATGGATTGGGCTACGTTCACAACCCTTTGTAGTTCCATGTGGTCTTGGGCAGAGCAGGAGCCCAGACCAAGCTGTGATACACCCAGAAAGAATGCTTTCTATGGTATATCTGTAAAACTTGATGAAACGCCAAATTTCCTTAGCCTCCTGAGAAATTATAGGTGTTGGTGGGCTTTCTTAACTATAGTGTCAGCGTGGGGGGGGCAGGTTGTTAGTCATCTGGACACCTAGGCATTTGAAGCTCTGGACCATTTCCACTTCGTCCACTTTGATGTTAACAGGGGCACGTTCTCCACTACGCTTCCTGAAGTCAATGATTTCATTTTATTGACATTGAGGGAGAGATTATTGTCTCCAGCTTACCAGATTCTCGATCTCTTTGCTGTACTCTGTCTCATCATTGAGTTCTGACCCACCATGGTGGTGTAGCAGCAAACTCGTGCTTCCAACCCTTATATATTTTGTGATAAACGTCCTGAAGGACAGAACGTGGAAGATTAATGGCTGGATAGTGAGAATATGGGTGTTCATGAGACACAGGGCTATTGCATCCCCAGACCAAATACCCAGAGTGGGTATGGGATTGATTATATTTCAGAAAGGCTGGATCAGTGGAGGACTGTGGCAACTCACATCTGCAGGAAAGGTGATTGACAAGTTGGTTGAATATTGATTGAATGTTCGGGTGTTGTCTAAGAAGGAAGGTTCACAGACTGCTGAAATGGGGCGAAAGCTTCAAGAGTAAAAATGCACAATGCAAGTACAGATCCAGAAGTGAATCTTGTATCAGTAAACACTCCAATCCCAGAAATTACCTCCAATTGTGTAAGAAGTGATTCCTGCAGTGTTGTTATGTCATGAAACTGTCAAGTGTTGTCAAGAAACTTTAGCCTTTGTTAGGAATAAAAGGAATTTATTTAATAAGAGAAACTGGCCGCAAGGTTTTTCATTTAGCCAATCCCCCTAACCTGCACATATTTGGAGACTAAGGAGCAATTTAGCATGGCCAATCCACCCTAACCTGCACATCTTTGGAGACTAAGGAGCAATTTAGTACGGCCAGTCCACCTAACCTACACATCTTTGGAGACTAAGGAGCAATTTAGCATGGCCAATCCACCCTAACCTGCATATCTTTGGACACTAAGGGACAATTTAGCATGGCCAATCCACCTAACCACACATCTTTGGACACTAAGGGGCAATTTAGCATGGCCAATCCACCCTAACCTACACATCTTTGGACACTAAGGGGCAATTTAGAATAGCCAATCCCTCTAACCTACACATCTTTGGCCATGCTAAATTGTCCCTTGGTGTCCAAGGATGTGTTGGTTAGGTAGATTGGCCATGATAACTTGTCCCTTAGTGTCCAATCTACCTAACCTGCTCCTGCAGCTGGGATTCTCCATTCCCGCTGCGGTGAATGGACTTTTGGCTGAGCTCCAAATTCGCTGTTCTCGCTGGCAGCGGCTCTGGGACCTACGAGCTCGGAGAATTCCACCCCTGAAGTCTTACTTCAAGAAAGGGAATTGTGTGAGCTTTAGCTGGGATTCACTTGTGTTCCTGTATATGGGAACAGACTGAAACTGTGGGTGTTGAAGGAGGAGATGTATGTTCAGACTGTGTGTATCTCTGTAAATAAATCGTAATGTGTGAAGATTGGTTCCAGTTTTATCCTTCACAAACTGGATTTCTGAGAAAAAAACAAACGTCACACAAAAATTTATGTCAGACACTCTTTTACATGAATATAGAATGTTTTACATGGGACCCTTCAGACCTGCTTTCAGCAACCTAGACTTGACCTCCTTAAACATCTCCACTTCTCTGCCTGTCTTTTTACACACTCCTTGAGACCTACATCTTTGACCAATCTTTTCATCTTCTCGTATCTCCTCTGTGTGACTTCAGATCAAATTTTGTCTGGTAATTCTCCCGTGCAATACCTTGGGAAGATGAAGATGCTCTGATAACACTAATTGTTACATCTATCCACATCTTGAGTCTGGGAATGTGCAAGGTCAAACCTTGTCAAATAGCTTATGTTCTTTTGAGCAAAGAGGTGTAATAGATTGCTTAAGGTGAACAGCAGACATCGCACCGCGTTTGAAGATTGCTTTACACCTGGAAACAGGGCTGAGTGTGAGAGGTGGACCTGGGTATGGCACGGTTGCACAGTGGTTAGCACTGCTGCCTCGCAGTGCCAGAGTCCCAGGTTTGGTTCCTGGCTTGGGTCACTGTCATAATCTTAGAGGCTTACAACCTGAAAACAGGCCCTTGAGCCCAACTTGTTCATGCCGCCATACTGCCTGTGTGGAATTTGCACATTCTCCCCATGTCTGTGTGGGTTTCCTCCAGGTGCTCTGGTGTACCTACACCCCATGGACTGACTGATGTCCAATAACAATCCTGGAACTCCCTCCCTAACAGCACTGTGGGTGTACCTACACCCCATGGACTGACTGATGTCCAATAACAATCCTGGAGCTCCTTCCCTAACAGCACTGTGGGTGTACCTACACCACATGGACTGACTGATGTCCAATAACAATCCTGGAACTCCCTCCCTAACAGCACTGTGGGTGTACCTACACCACATGGACTGACTGATGTCCAATAACAATCCTGGAACTCCCTCCCTAACAGCACTGTGGGTGTACCTACACCACATGGACTGACTGATATCCAATAACAATCCTGGAACTCCCTCCCTAACAGCACTGTGGGTGTACCTACACCACATGGATTGCAGTGGATTTAAGATGGCAGCTACCCACCACCTTCTCAGGGGCAATTAGGGATGGGCAATAAATGCTGGCCAGCCAGCGACAATTAGCTAGGGAGGGAGTTCCAGGATTGTTATTGGACATCAGTCAGTCCATGTGGTGTAGGTACACCCACAGTGCTGTTAGGGAGGGAGTTCCAGGATTGTTATTGGACATCAGTCAGTCCATGTGGTGTAGGTACACCCACAGTGCTGTTAGGGAAGGAGCTCCAGGATTGTTATTGGACATCAGTCAGTCCATATGGTGTAGGTACACCCACAGTGCTGTTAGGGAGGGAGTTCCAGGATTGTTATTGGACATTAGTCAGTCCATGTGGTGTAGGTACACCCACAGTGCTGTTAGGGAGGGAGTTCCAGGATTGTTATTGGACATTAGTCAGTCCATGTGGTGTAGGTACACCCACAGTGCTGTTAGGGAGGGAGTTCCAGGATTGTTATTGGACATTAGTCAGTCCATGTGGTGTAGGTACACCCACAGTGCTGTTAGGGAAGGAGCTCCAGGATTGTTATTGGACATCAGTCAGTCCATGTGGTGTAGGTACACCCACAGTGCTGTTAGGGAGGGAGTTCCAGGATTGTTATTGGACATTAGTCAGTCCATGTGGTGTAGGTACACCCACAGTGCTGTTAGGGAGGGAGTTCCAGGATTGTTATTGGACATTAGTCAGTCCATGTGGTGTAGGTACACCCAGGTATCTGCTGCCCTTGTCCTTCTAGATGGAAGTGGTGGTGGGTTTGGAAGGTGCTGTCTAAGGAGCCTTGGTGAGTTGCTGCAGTGCATCTTGTAGATGGTACACACGGCTGTTACTCAGCATCGGTGGTGGAGGGAGTGGATCATACAATCAGAATCTCTTCAGTGCTGAAGGAGGCCATTCAGCCCATTGAGTCTGCACCGACCACAACCCCACCCAGACCCTATCCCTATAACCCTATGCATTTACCCTAGCTAATCCCCCTGACACTAAGGGGCAATTTAGCATAGCCAATCCCCTAAACTACACACCTTTGCATATTTGTTGATGTGATGCCACTCAAGCAGGGCTGCTTTGCCCTGTCTGTCGTGATCCTGCATGTTCTCCCCGTGTCTGCGTGGGTTTCCTCCGGGTGCTCTGGTTTCCTCCCACAGTCTGACAGACGTGCTGGTTAGGGTGCATTGGTCGTGCTAAATTCTCCCTCAATGTACCTGAGTAGGAGTGTGGCGACTGGAGGATTTTCACACTAACTTCATTGCAGTGTTAACGTCAGCCTTACTTGTGACTCGTAAATAAACTTTAATCCATTGCTGACATGTTTGCGATTCTATGTGCTGGAATTGTGTGATTATTGCATGAAGTGGCCTGCTTCAGATAGGTGTGTTGCCAGCATTTAGGTTGCCACTTGGATATATTGCCTGGCCTCCATTGCTAATTCCTTATTGGCATCTTGCTGTGCTGTCGCTTTTCCACCTTGGCTGTTGGCAATGTCTCTTTGAGGGTGCAGCAAGTAATTATTCTGGAACCACTGGGGCATGCGTTTGCAAGACATGCAAACTCCATCCTTGCCATTATCTCCTCTCCTTTTTGTCAGCTTCCCCTCAGGTTCTGACACATGACGTATTCAAGGGAACTTGTTCGAGGGCCTCTTGCCTTTCGAACCACGTTCTCGGGCACAGCGCGATGCGCCATCCGTTGGGATAACTCTCGCGATTTGCAGGCTTGGTGGGAAAGAATTGGGTGAAATGAGGTGGAGTGTGAATCTGAAGGAAGAAGCCATGGGGAGAGAGTTTTCTCAGGCAGTTTGCCAGCTGCAGAAGTGACTTTCCTCATCATATTGCCCAGCAATTAGGAGAAACAAAATCCTGGAGACATGTCCCACACTGATGATTTAATTTGATTTATTACTGTCACATATATTGGAAAGTATTGTTTCTTGCGCGCTATATAGACAAAGCATACTGTTCAAAGAGTACATAAAGGGGAAGGAGAGGAGAGAGTGCAGAATGTAGTGTTACAGTCATAGCGAGAGTTTAGAGAAAGATCAACTTAATATATGGTAGGTCCATTCAAAAGTCTGATGGCAGCAGGGAAGAAGCTGTTCTTGAGTCGGTTGGTGCGTAACCTCAGACTTCTGTTTCTTTTTCCTGACGGAAGAAGGTGGAAGAGAGAATGTCCGGGCTGTGTGGGGTCATTAATTATGCCGGCTGCTTTTCCCGAGGCAGCGGGAAGTGTAGACAGAGTCAATGGATGGCAGGCTGGTTTGTGTGATGGGATTGGGCTACGACCCTTTGTAGTTCCTTGCGGTCTTGGGCAGAGCAGGAGCCCAGACCAAGCTGTGATACACCCAGAAAGAATGCTTTCTATGGGGCATCTGTAAAAGTTGGTGAGAGTCGTAGTGGACACGCCAAATTTCCTTAGTCTTCTGAGAAAGTCGAGGCGTTGGTGGGCTTGTTCTGCAGTGTCGTACGCTGGAGAAGCAACATGCCGCAAATGTCTTGTAAATTCTCTCTTTCATCTTGAGTATTGACACCTCTTGTGCGCACCAGCAAGGTGCACTGTGGCTACAAGAATGGCCTTGCCCACCAGTCACAGAAGCCCGACTGAATTAGAGGTTAACTGCCTGCGCTTCCATGTGGGAGGATATTCTGCCCCCCCCCCCACCCCTCCCAAGAGCTGCCAGCCAATTGGAGGAAGAGTGACCATTGCTGGGAAAACATGGAGAATGCCCAGAGTGCTGGTAAATGGCCTCAGGATTGACCTCATGCATGTCCTGCACAGAGTGTGGGGGTTGTTCCAGCAGGACTGGCACTTGCCGGAGGGTAAAAAATCCCCTGGACGCAATACGGTGCCTATTCAGGGAACCCCACCCTCCCAGTCAGGATTCAGCAGGGCAACCCCTGGGGTATACCTGGCAGCCTCCCCATGTGGCAGGCTGCCCACTTGCTACTGGCAAAGTAGTGGTGGAGGGAGATGGCCATGCAGGGCCTGGACTAAATTAGCCGCCGTCTACCCTGCCACTGTTTAAAAAATCCCAGTGGTGGCAGAAAGATAGTGGGCACAGTGCCCCTCACCATCCAGTTTTATATTCTGCCAGCTAGCCCGTTTCCCGAGCCAGAGTCTCTCTCACCTCCGGCAAACAGAGATCTCCTGAGCAAAACTACGGCAAACAGGATTATTCCCGTGGGAAAAAGTGCAGCGCACGATGGGCCGATGTAAAATAGAATGGATGTGCGTAAATCCGTTCACTTGGCAGCGTTCCAGTCTCAGGGGAATTACCTTCTGGCTGGAATAGGAGGGTCACACAATGCAGCTTTCAATTTATTACATGGCTGTCTTGTTGGCTCAGTTAGGGATAGGGCTAACTTTGACAGAAAGTCCTCCCAAGACCCTTTCCAGCAACCTCTCGGAGGTTTTCGCTGAACTTCCACTTGAGATTATCGGGACAGGCCCTGGGAAAACCTCCTGTGTCCAAGAACTCAGGATGATCCCAGGTTTTCTCCCCTCTGGGCTGTGCTGAGTCGGGAAATAAATAGATGGCAGGTGATGTGCGAAATGTAGAAACTGGAAGCAGGAGGAGGCTGTTCAGCCCTTCGAGTCTATTCTGTCATTCATTCTGATCATGGCTGATCATCAGATTCAATATCCTGATTTCCCCCCCCACCCCCCATATCCCTCGATCCCTTTAGCCTCAAGAGTGATATCTAATTTCTTCCTGAATCACACAACATTTTGGCCTCAACTACTTTCTGTGGGAGTGAATTCCACACATTCCCCACTCTCTGGGTGAAGAAATTTCTCCTCACCTCAGTCCTAAAAGGTTTACCCCTTATCCTCAAACTCTGACCCCTAGTTCTGGACTCCCCCCACCATCGAGAACATTCTTTCTGAATCTACCCTGTCTAACCCTGTTAGAATTTTATAAGTTTCTATGAGATCCCCTCTCACTCTGCTAAACTCCAGTGAATATAATCTTAACAGGCTTAGTCTCTCCTCATGTGACAGACCTGCCATCCCAGGGATCAGCCTGGTAAACCTTCGCTACACTCCCTCTATAGCAAGGAACATCCTTCCTCAGATAAGGAGACCAAAACTGCACACAATACTCCAGGTGTGGCCTCACTAATGCCCTGTACAATTGCAGTAAAACATCCCTATCTCTATATTCAAATCTCTCGCTATGAAGGCCAACATATCATTTACCTTCTTTACTGTCCGTGGTCCCCAGGCACTCCATGCCTGCAGCCCCCCCGAGTGCTCCCTGCCCGCGGTCCCCAGGCACCCCATGCCTGCAAACCCCCACCCCCGGGTGCTCCCTGCCTGCAGCCTCCCCCAATTGCTCCCTGCCCACAGCCCCTCTGAAGGTGGGCGGATTGAGTTCCGTTGCCCGCCTCTTCAATCAGAGGTTGGAGACTGGTGGGGGAGGGAGGGGTCACTTCAGTTAAGATCAGATACTCCTAGGTCTGGGTTACAGTTTCCAACTGTTGGCCCCCAGCTACTGACCATAAAATCCCTACAGTGCACAAGGAGGCCATTCAGCCCATCATTTCACAACAATCCCATCCAGGCCCTATCCCCATAACCCTATGTATTTATCCTGCTAATCCCCTTGACACTAAGGGGCAATTTAGCATGGCCAATCCCCCCAACCTGCACATCTTTGGACACTAAGGGACAATTTAGCATGGCCAATCCACCCTAACCTACACATCTTTGGACACTAAGGGACAATTTAGCATGGCCAATCCACCCTAACCTACACATCTTTGGACACTAAGGGACAATTTAGCATGGCCAATCCACCCTAACCTACACATCTTTGGACACTAAGGGGCAATTTAGCATGGCCAATCCCCCTAACCTACACATCTTTGGACACTAAGGGACAATTTAGCATGGCCAATCCACCCTAACCTACACATCTTTGGACACTAAGGGACAATTTAGCATGGCCAATCCACCTAACCTGCACATCTTTGGACACTAAGGGACAATTTAGCATGGCCAATCCCCTAACCTGCACATCTTTGGACACTAAGGGACAATTTAGCATGGCCAATCCACCCTAACCTACACATCTTTGGACACTAAGGGACAATTTAGCATGGCCAATCCACCCTAACCTACACATCTTTGGACACTAAAGGGCAATTTAGCATGGCCAATCCACCTAACCTGCACATCTTTGGACACTAAGGGACAATTTAGCATGGCCAATCACCCTAACCTCCACATCTTTCCGGACTGTGGGAGAAACCGTAGCATCCGGAGAAACCCATGCAGACAGGGGGAGATGTGCAGTCTCCACACGGACAGTGACCCGAGGCCGGAACTGACCCGGGTCCCTGGCACTGTGAGGGAGCAGTGCTAACCACACTGTGCCACTGTGCCACCCTGCACCGCTTCACTGCCTGGCTGTGGTAGTGGGTAAAGACGTGGCTGTGCCCCCTCCTGTGGGTGAACAGTACGGGTACATGAGCAAAGAAGCTCTCTTTGATGACGCAATTTGAGGGTGATTGGATGCCATTGGACCCCCAGCTACGGTTAAAGGTTAAAATGTTCAGCGGCGGGGGATGGGGGAGGGAGAGTGTGCGATATCCAGACTAGTTGGTTATGAGGGCGTGGGGCTACTGTTACCGGCGCCAGCCACTGTGTAATATGTTAACTCCTGCCATTCTCAGTGTGTGTATTTTACATCTTGCAGTGCAGCTCGAAACAGATGGACACCAGGCTTATTTTGTCATCAAAATCCGACATGCCACCATCCCAAAACTATACAGCTCCGGGGATCAGCCAGGTCAGTGCTCTCAATCCGGGATTCATGGAGACCTCCGCTAGAAATCCCACCAACTGATCCAGCCATGAAAGTACCAAGAGGTGCCTCCAGCAGTGAGGTCTGGCATTTAACATCCTGGTTTCAACTGGTTCCGCACCAGACGCTGCGATGATTCCCGTGCTCCGGGCCGGGAAGTAGCTTCATGGACGCAACTGCGCCAAGTGTAAACCAGCGCGCAAAACAAAAAAAGGGGCAAAAAAAATTTGCAATCTCTGCTCTAAGTGCGGCGGCATTCAAATTTGTGAATCGCGTTTTGTTCTCCCTCCCCCGCCACTTTCTCAGACTAGGACTCTCCAACCTTGTCCGCATCTCCAGTCCCCGCTGCGACAAAGGAGGCTGAGCGCCCAATTCTCCAGTCTTGCCGGCAACGTGGCGCAGACGCGCCCAGAGAGTGCCACTCTGTGACTCGCGGCAGCGTGCCCTTTTTCCGGCTCTCTAGTGTCAACTCCGCCCCCCCCCCCCACCCACCCCGGACCGGCTTCTGTAACCAGTTGGCATTGGCCAGCCAGTAGCACCTCTGCCCTCTTCACACCTGCCTCCGCATTGGCACCAGCAGAGTGTTCCCCCCACCCCCTCCACGAGCGAGGGGAAATATTACCCAGTTTTGTCGAACCTCAACAAAAGCGTGCAGACCCTGCGAGAAACCACGGAGGCACACGCGCCATCGTTTCGTAGGCAGGTCCGGCACAGCAAGATCCCACAGGCGGCAATGAGATGGCTCCGTCTTTTTGTGTGGCAGTGCTCGTGGAAGGAGAAATGTTGGCGAGACACCAGGAGGGCACCTTTGATTCTCAAACTCCGCCCAGTCCAGAAGGTAGGAGCCAGGGTGGCAGCCGAGATGACGTGCTGAACTTTGGGCCTGGAACCCAGAGCCTTTCTGAATCAGGCACAAAAGTGTTACCCCCGCAGCCTGCCCCGATCAGCACAGGAGAATCGACCTCGTGGCTTTATCAGAGCTTTGGTTCCTTGTGCGAGGAAAGCAAGCACGCGCTAATTGAAAGGAAAATCCATGTAGTTTAGCCACAATCCATGAACAAACTGCAACGTTCCTCTGAAGTGGCTACCAGTCTTGGCTGAGAGTTGCCAACCTTCCAGGATGCTCCAGAAATTCAAAATTAATCTCCAGGATTAAGGGGGAGGTGATGGTATCAACACTAGCGTATTAATCTGGAAACTCAGCTCAGGACCCGGGTTCGAATCCCGCCGATGATGGAATTTGAATCGATTAAATAAAAAAATCTGGAATTAAGAATCTACTGATGACCCACTGTTGGAAATTCCCATCTGGTTCCTTTAGGGAAGGAAATCTGCCGTCCTTACCCCAGTCTGGCCTACGTGTTTAGTATAGTTTAGTTTATTTCTTACTGTCACAAGTAGGCACTGCGATGCCGTTACTGTGAAAATCCCCGCGTCGCCTGTTCGGGTACACTGAGGGAGGATTTAGCATGACCAGTGCACCCTAACCAGCACGTCTTTCGGACTATGGGAGGAAACCGGAGAACCCGGAGGAAACCCACGCAGACACGAGGAGGATGTACAAACTCCACACAGGCAGTGACCCAAGCCGGGATTCGAACCCGGGTCCCTGGCGCCAGGAGGCAGCGGTGCGAACCCACTGTGCCACCCCACATGGTTGATTGTCAACTGCATTCCAAGGGCAACTAGGGATGGGCGATACATGCTGGCCCAGCCAGCGATGCCACGTCCCATGAATGAATAAACAAAAACAACACCAGCACAAAAACCTAGGAGAAAACTCGGCGGGGCATTGAAATAATTCCAGGCCTTCCCGCCATTTTCTTTTGCAGAGGGTTGAAAGGAAAATGAAGGCCCCTTCCGATGGTACACAAATCATTTGATGCGCAAAAGCTGTTGTAAAACGTAAAGTTGAGTGACATTTTTGCAATTCTTCGCGACACGGGCAGATTTCAGCCCTGTGTGATTGTGTAAAATGGGCAATGAGTCAGTTGGCTGTTTTAAACCTTTCCCCAATTTTTATTTCCAATGAAGTTACCTGAAGTAGCGTCTGTATACATAGAAACTAGAAGCAGGAGGAGGCCATTCGGCCCTTCGATCCTGCTCCACCATTCATTCTTATCATGGCTGATCATCAAATTCAATATCCTGATCACTCCATATCCCTCAATCCCTTTAGCCCCAAGAGCGATATCTAATTTCTTCTTGAAATCACACAACGTTTTGGCCTCAACTACTTTCTGTGGGAGTGAATTCCACACATTCCCCACTCTCTGGGTGAAGAAATTTCTCCTCCCCTCAGTTCCTAAAAGGTTTACCCCTTATCCTCAAACTCTGACCCCTAGTTCTGGACTCCCCCCACCATTGGGAACATTCTTTCTGAATCTACCCTGTCTAACCCTGTGTGAATTTTATAAGTTTCTCTCAGATCCCCTCTCACTCTGATAAACTCCAGTGAATATAATCCTAACCGATTTAGTCTCTCCTCATGTGACAGACCTGCCATCCCAGGAATCAGCCTGGTAAACCTTCGCTGTACTCCCTCTATAGCGAGGACATCCTTCCTCAGATAAGGAGATCAAAATTGTTCACAATACTCCAGGTGTGGCCTCACCAATGCCCTGTACAATTGCAGTAAAATATCCCTATCCCTATACTCAAATCCTCTCACTGTGAAGGCCAACATACCATTTACCTTCTTTACTGCCTGCTGTACCTGCACACTTACTTTCAGTGACTAATACACAGGACTCCAAGGTCTCGCTGAGTATCCACCTCTCTCAACTTACACCCATTTAACTAATAGTCTGTCTCCCTATTATAGCTCCCAAAGTGGAGAACCTCACATTTATCCACATTATGCTGCATCTGTTATGCAGATACCCACACACCCAGCCTGTCCAAATCACACTGAAGCATCTCTGCATCCTCCTCACAGCTCACCCTCCCACCCAACTTTATATCCTCTGCAAATTTGGAGATAATACATTCAGTTCCCTCTTCCTAATCATTAATATATAACATATACTAGTAGTTGGGGTTCCAGCACAGATCTTTGCAGTGCCCCACTAGTCACTGCCTGCTGGTCGGAAAAGAGACCCATTTATGCCAGCTTTTTGCTTCCTATCTGCTAACCAGCTTTCGATCCCTCTACAACATTACCCACAATCCATGTGCTTTACATCGTAGTCTGTTGTGTGAGACTTTGTTGAAAGCCTTCTGAAAGTCGAAATAAACTACATCCACTGGTTCTCCTTGATCAACTCTACTCGTTACATCCTCAAAAAATTCCAATCGATTTGTCAAATACAATTTGCCTTTTGTAAATCCATGCTGACTTTGTCTGATTCTGTCACTGCCTTCCAAATGCTGAGTTATGAAATCCTTGGTAATAGACTCTAGTAACTTCTCCAGTACCGATGTTACGCTCACTGGCCTATAATTCCCTGTTTTCTCTCTACCTCCCCTTTTTGAATAGTGAGTTTAGATTAGTTACCCTCCAATCTGTAGGAATCAGTCCAGAGTCCAAAGAATTTTGGTACATAACCACCAATGGATCTAATATTTCCAGGGCTACTTCCTTAAGTACTCTGGGATGAAGATTATCAGAACCTGGAGATTTATCCGCCTTCAATCCATCAATTTCACCAAAACTATTTCTCTACTAATGCTGATTTCCCTCAGCTCCTCACTAAAACATGTTTCTCTCAGAACTTCTGCTACATTGCTTCAGTCTCACAAAAGGAGACATGAATAAAGTATGAATTTAATTTCTCAGCCTTTCTTTATCCCCCATTCCCCCGTTTCTCCCTCTGAGGGGCCTACATTTGTTTCTGACAATCTTCTTCTCTTTACATATCTTTAGAAATGTTTACAATTAGTTTTTAGGTCTCTGCTCACTTACTTTCATGACAGACTTTCCTCCATCTGCGTCGAATTCTATGGAACAATCACTAAATACATTTTTAACATTTTTTTCTTCGATTGTGGACATCAGTAGCAAAGCCAGTAAATATTGCCCAATTAGAAAATGGCTATAAGCCTTGAGCTGCTGCAGTCTGTGAGGTGTAGGTACACCCACAGTGCTGTTAGGGAGGGAGTTCCAGGATTGTTATTGGACATCAGTCAGTCCGTGTGGTGTAGGTACACCCACAGTGCTGTTAGGGAGGGAGTTCCAGGATTGTTATTGGACATCAGTCAGTCCGTGTGGTGTAGGTACACCCACAGTGCTGTTAGGGAGGGAGTTCCAGGATTGTTATTGGACATCAGTCAGTCCATGTGGTGTAGGTACACCCACAGTGCTGTTAGGGAGGGAGTTCCAGGATTGTTATTGGACATCAGTCAGTCCGTGTGGTGTAGGTACACCCACACTGCTGTTAGGGAGGGAGTTCCAGGATTGTTATTGGACATCAGTCAGTCCGTGTGGTGTAGGTACACCCACAGTGCTGTTAGGGAGGGAGTTCCAGGATTGTTATTGGACATCAGTCAGTCCGTGTGGTGTAGGTACACCCACAGTGCTGTTAGGGAGGGAGTTCCAGGATTGTTATTGGACATCAGTCAGTCCGTGTGGTGTAGGTACACCCACAGTGCTGTTAGGGAGGGAGTTCCAGGATTGTTATTGGACATCAGTCAGTCCATGGGATGTAGGTACACCCACAGTGCTGTTAGGGAGGGAGTTCCAGGATTGTTATTGGACATCAGTCAGTCCATGGGGTGTAGGTACACCCATAGCGCTGTTAGGGAGGGAGTTCCAGGATTTTGACCCAGAATGCACTTGCAGTAGTCAATGTTAAGTGACCACCATTCATGCAAGTTTTTGGTTCTTTTGTAAATAATTGTTGAGAGATTTATTGATGTCTGATGTGTCACGTTTAGTTCCTTCAACGATATCAATCTGTGATCTCCTCATTGAATATCCTTGTGAACAGACAAGTAGACACTCCATCTGAAGCTCAGTCCCCCTCTCAGCTGTCCTGTACCAAATCATAAGCTGAGTTCAGTGGGGAAAGAGAGATTCTTTTGACCTCAGGCTGCCCCAAGTACCTCATAGCCAAACGATTATCAATTGCAGTGTGTTCATTGTTGTAATCTCGGCAAGATGGCAGTAATTGGTACATAGCAAGATCCCACAAACAGCAATATGAGCACTGTTTTTGCCAAGTGGATTGGGGGGTATATGTTGGCTGGGATACCAAGGAAAATTGCCCCAACTCTTTGCTTATTAATTTGAGCGGAAGCTTTCAGGCACATCCTCTGTTTAGTGTCCCATCCAAAATAGGGCACTCCTGGCTGTGCAGCACTCCTTCAGTTTGGGTGGCACAGTGGGTTATCACTGCTACCTCACCGCGCCAGAGACCCGGATTCAAATCCCAGCCTCAGGTCACGGTCTGTGCGGAGTTTGTACATTCTCCTTGTGTCTGCGTGGGTTTCCTCCGGGTGCTCCAGTTTCCTCCCACACTCCAAAGATGTGTGGGTTAGGTGGATTGGCCATGCTAAATTGCTCCTTAGTGTCCACAGATGTGCACGTTAGGTGGATTGGCCATGCTAAATTGCCCCTTAGTGTCCAAAGATGTGCAGGTTAGATGGATTGGCCATGCTAAATTGCTCCTTAGTGTCCAAAGATATGCAGGTTAGGTGGATTGGCCATGCTAAATTGTCCCTTAGTGCCCAAAGATGTGCAGGTTAGGTGGATTGGCCATGCTAAATTGCTCCTTAGTGTCCAAAGATGTACAGGTTAGGTGGATTGGCCATGCTAAATTGTCCCTTAGTGCCCAAAGATGTGCAGGTTAGGTGGATTGGCCATGCTAAATTGCTCCTTAGTGTCCAAAGATGTGCAGGTTAGGTGGATTGGCCATGCTAAATTGTCCCTTAGTGTCTGGTGGACTAGCGAGGTTAAATACATGGGATTATAGGGATAGGACCTGGGTGGGATTGTGGTCGGTGCAGACTCGATGGGTCGAATGGCCTCCTTCTGCACTGTAGGCATTCTATGATTCTACGAATACTGGGAAGAACCTAGATGGGAAGGAAGAAAGAGAGTTTTGAAGAGGAAAAAAGGTCAGGATGAATGGACACCAGGCCTGAGACCTTCCATTGTCCTGTACCATTTCTACTTTTAGACTGAACAGAGAGACACCAGTAATTATATAGAGATCTCCTCTCAGGATCAGCGTGTGGAATAGTCAGGATCGGGTTGAGTGCTGCACCTTGCCCAGGGAGTTGAATGGCCTGTTTAGGATTGTGATGATGATCAGGAGTTTCGAATCCTCCTCGATGCAAAGAGTGGAGCATGGATAAATGAGTCACAAGATGCGAAGGAAAGGTGGCTACAAACTGTTCTCTGTCTTTCAGGTTACAACATCAGTGCCTTGGTGACCATTGCAACGAAAACGTTCCTGAGGTATGACAAGCTGAGGGAGCTGATAGCGAGCGTGAGGAAGTTTTACCCAAATGTCACCATCATCATTGCAGACGACAGCGACAAGCCGCAAAAGATTGAAGGAGCATTTATTGAGCAATATTTCATGCCGTTTGGGAAGGTGGAGTATGATCTCTCTTATTCTAAATGAGGGAGGAACTAAATGAGACAATAGGTCGCGTTGTCTGTACCACGTGGTGATAGTGAGTGGAATTCTCCCACTCCGCCTGCCGTGGGAATCAAGCGAGAGGGGCAGTGGGTAGCCCAGGGTGACCTAGGGTGGGATTCTCCAGTTGTGTGGGCCCATCAAGTCTGCATTGACCACAATCCCACCCAGACCCTATCTCCATAACCCCATGTATTTACCCAAGCTAGTCCTCCTGACACTAAGGGGCAATTTAGCATGGCCAATCCACCTAACCTGCATATCTTTGGACACTAAGGGGCAATTTAGCATGGCCAATCCACCTAACCTGCATATCTTTGGACACTAAGGGGCAATTTAGCATGGCCAATCCACCTAACCTGCTATCTTTGGACACTAAGGGGCAATTTAGCATGGCCAATCCACCTAACCTGCATATCTTTGGACACTAAGGGGCAATTTAGCATGGCCAATCCACCTAACCTGCATATTTTGGACACTAAGGGCAATTTAGCATGCCAATCCACCTAACCTGCATATCTTTGGACACTAAGGGGCAATTTAGCATGGCATCCACCTAACCTGCATATCTTTGGACACTAAGGGGCAATAACATGGGCCAATCCACCTAACCTGCATATCTTGGACACTAAGGGGCAATTTAGCATGGCCAATCCACCTAACCTGCATATCTTTGGACACTAAGGGGCAATTTAGCATGGCCAATCCACCTAACCTGCATATCTTTGGACACTAAGGGGCAATTTAGCATGGCCAATCCACCTAACCTGCATATCTTTGGACACTGAGGGACAATTTAGCATGGCCAGTCCACCTAACCTGTATATCTTTGGCCCCTAAGGAGCAATTTAGCATGGCTAATAGAATCCCTGTAGTGCAGAAGAAGGCCATTCAGCCCATCGCGTTTGCACCAACCTTAATCCCACCCAGGCCCCATCTCATAGCTGCACGTACTTACCCTAGCTAGTCACCCTGACACTAAGGGACAATTTAGCATGGCCAATCCCACCCGGTAAGTTAGGAATAACTTGGCATCTCTTCCTGTTTGGGACTAATTTAAAGTGGAGAATAACAAGTTATAATTTTGTGCAAGTGACAATAAAGTGATCAAAGTAATATCGCAACTGTGCTACAGGGCGCAAGACATGACTTTTATGTTGAGTTTCCTCATCTCAGTGTTTCAACATGCTAAGAGAGGGAGTCAGCATATCCCTGGGAGGCGATTTCCTCCCTGTCAGCTTGGGTTGGGAAATGATACAGGGGAAAAAGGAGAAGGATCCTCAACAGGGGTGAAGTGTAAGAACACTGGTTAACATTGCTGCCTCACAGTGCCAGGGACCCAGGTTCAATTCTGGCCTCAGGTGACTGTGAAGTCTGCACATTCTTCCAGTGTCTGTGTGGGTTTCCTCCGGGTGCTCCGGTTTTCTCCCACATTCCAAAGATGTGCGGGTTAGGTGGACTGGCCATGCTAAATGTGTGTGGTTACAGGGATAGGGTGGGAGAGACGCCCTGGGTAAGATATTCTTCCAGAGAGTCACTATTGTGTGACTCTGTGTCACTATTTAGAGCGATACTTGGGGATTGTGTCAGTGTTTTTAAGAAAACTAAGGCAGCAGAATTGCACAGTGGTTAGCACTGCTGCTTCACAGCTCCAGGGGCCTGGGTTCGATTCCCGGCTCGGGTCACCGTCCGTGTGGAGTTTGCACATTCTACCCATGTCTACGTGGGTTTTCTCCGGTTTCCTCCCACAGTCCAAAGATGTGTCGGTTAGGGGTATTGGCCATGCTAAAAAAATTGCCCTTAGTGTACTGAAATGCGTAGGTCAGAGAGATTAGTGGGTAAATATGTAGGGATATGGAGGTAGGGCCTGGGTTGGATTGTGGTCGGTGCAGACTCGATGGGCCAAATGGCCTCCTTCTGCACTATATGATTCTACAGTAAAAATAGACGAAGTGGAAAAAACAGTTTGTGAAGGAAGTCTATTATTAGACTTTACAAGGAAACTACTCAATAGAGTTTGCACTCCTTTCCCTGTGGTGAGGAGGAGTGTCACAATTTCACCAGAATGATAGTCTATGCCTGACCCAAATCTAGATCATGTACTCATACTCAAACTCTAAAACTAACATTTGGAAGAACCACAAACTGTCAGTTCTGAGTATATCCAACTGGAAACACATCAGTGAGCTGCATTGTATTAAAGCCCATTTATTCATTAGTGAACAAGTAGCCTTATGTTAATACTGGAATGAAGTTACTGTGAAAATCTCCTAGTCACCCGCTCGAGTACACTGAGGGAGAACGGCCAATGCGCCGAACCAGCACGTCCTTTGGATTGTGGGAGGAAACCGGAGCACCCGGAGGAAACCCGCGCAGACACGGAGAAAATGTGCAGACTCCCGCACAGACAGTGACCCAAACCGGGGATCGAACCCAGGTCCCTGGCGCAGTGAGGGCCATAATGTGGAGATGCCAGCATTGGATTGGGGTAGACACAGTAAGAAGCAACACCAGGTTAAAGTCCAACAGGTTTATTTGGTAGCAAACACCATTCGTTTTCCGAACGCTGCTCCTTCATCAGGTGAGTGGGAGTTCTGATCACAAACAAAGCATATAAAGACACAAACTCAATTTACAATTCACATCCCAACCATTATTTTGTAAATTGAGTTTGTGTCTTTATATGTCGTGTTTGTGAACAGAATTCCCACTCGCCTGATGAAGGAGCAGAGCTCCAAAAGCTAGTGGCTTGTGCTACCAAATAAACCTGTTGGACTTTAAACTGGTGGTGTGAGACTTCTTACTGTGAGGGTAGCAGTGCTAACCACTGTGTCACCATATCGTCACCAGAGGCTGGGTTCTGCAACTCAGTTGGAACTGGGTATTACTGTTCCATGCAAATAGATCTCTGCATTTTTTTCAATGTGACTCATCCAGAAATAACGTCATTCTTTCCGAGATTATGCATCTGACCCTGTTTACAGAGATTTAATTTTCATTAATTGAGAAATAAAATGAAAAAAAATGAGGAATGACAGGATAAATGGCTTTCTGTACAGGCCCCCACGTCAAAATATATTCTCTTTCTCAAGATAAGGTACAATTATCACCAGTACGTTTATTGGTGGGACTCCTACACATTGTTTTCCTGAACTGAGGTATTTAACTGTGAAGTTGGAATGTGACTTTGAGGCATTCCTGTGAAGGGAAGTGCCCAAAATTGGTACTTGCCTAGAATCACAGCAGAATATTGAATCCGAGGAGGCCATTCATCCCATCAGGAGTGCCCTGGCTCCGTCAAAGACAAATCCAGTAAATCCCATTCCCTCGTTTTTTCCTCCCCCACCCCGCCCCCATATCCCACCAATTTATTTTTCTTTGCAAATGGTTGTCTGATTCTCTTTCTTCTTAAATATGAAATTTATTTATTGGTGTCACAAGTCAGCTTACATTAACACTGCAATGAAGTTGTCGTGAAAATCCCATAGTCGCCACACGCTGGTACCTCTTCGGATACACTGAGAGAGAATTTAGCATGACCAAAATCTTTGAACACTAAAGAGGCAATTTAGCATGGCCAATCAACCCTAACCTGCACATCTTTGGACACTAAGGGACAATTTAGCATGGCCAATCCACCCTAACCTGCACATCTTTGGACACTAAGGGACAATTTAGCATGGCCAATCCACCCTAACCTGCACATCTTTGGACACTAAGGGACAATTTAGCATGGCCAATCCACCTAACCTGCACATCTTTGGTCACTAAGGGACAATTTAGCATGGCCAATCCACCTAATCTGCACATCTTTGACACTAAGGGGCAATTTAGCATGGCCAATCCACCTAACCTACACATCTTTGGGCACTAAGGGACAATTTAGCATGGCCAATCCACCTAATCTGCACATCTTTGGACACTAAGGGACAATTTAACAATCCACTTAATCTTTCAGACTGTGGAAGGAAACTGGAGCACCTGGAGGAAACCCATGCAGATACAGGGAGAATGTGCAGACTCCGCACAGACAGTGACTCAAGCCGGGAATTGAACCCGGGTCCCTGGCGCTGTGAGGGAGCGGCGCTGTGAGGGAGCAGCGCTGTCCTCTCGGATCTTGTTTCCAGGCTGTGCAGTCCAGCGTTAAACAACACATTGCATAGTTTGTCCTGGCAATGATGTATTAGTCATCACCTTTCAGTTTTTGACCACTAAATAATTGGGATTAGCTTAGTGAAAGAAATTGGACCTGTTTCTATGCTGTAAACCTGCATCCCCCACTATTGACCGTTCAGCCTTTAGAAATCGATTCTGCCCTTTCATATCTCTTCACAAATTAGCACACTTCGATCAAATCTCCTTACGGAGAACGAACCCAGTTTTGCCACAGAATTGTAATCGCTCATCCCTAGAACCTTTCTAGTAAACCTCCCTGTTCCTTCTCCAAACCTTTGACAACCTTGCCAAACTGTGGTGTCAGTGATTGGCAACTCATAACTGTGGGTGCCCTGCGTGCCAGTTGGGGAGCTGGCGAGAGGCTTCCTCTTCCAGGGAAGGCCCACCAGACTAAGTGCCCTTTAACTGGGCAATGGTGGGAATTGTCCGAGCATCGAAGACTCCAGAAGTGTACTGGCCAATCAAAGGCTGGCATCTCTATTGAATGGCAGCGCCAGTGGGAAGGCGGTGCCTTGCAGCAACAGGGACCCAGGTTCAATTCCAGCCTTGGGTCACTGTCTGTCTGGAGTTTGCACATTCTCCCTCTGTCTGCATGGGTTTCCTCCCATACTCCAAGTTGTGTAGGTTAGGGTGGATTGGCCATGCTAAATTGTCCCTTAGTATCCAAAGATGTGTAGGTTAGGGTGGATTGGCCATGCTAAATTGTCCCTTAGTATCCAAAGATGTGTAGGTTAGGTAGATTGGCCATGCTAAATTGCCCCTTAGTATCCAAAGATGTGTAGGTTAGGTGGATTGGCCATGCTAAATTGCCCCTTAGTGTCCAAAGATGTGCGGTTAGGTGGATTGGCCATGCTAAATTGCCCCTTAGTGTCCAAAGATGTGCAGGTTAGGTGGATGGCCATGCTAAATTGTCCCTTAGTGTCCAAAGATGTGTAGGTTAGGGTGGATTGGCCATGCTAAATTGCCCCTTAGTTCCCAAAGATGTGTAGGTTAGGGTGGATTGGCCATGCTAAATTGCCCCTTAGTATCCAAAGATGTGTAGGTTAGGGTGGATTGGCCATGCTAAATTGCCCCTTAGTGTCAGGGTAAATATGTGGGGTTGTGGGGATCGGGCCTGGGTGGGATTGTTGTAGGTGCAGATTTGATGGGCCGAATGGCCTCTTTCTGCACTTTAGGGATTTTAGGAACTTTCTGGTCTCATGGAAAATTCAGAATTGTGCCCTGTAACCCCAAGTCGGAATTATTAATGTATATCGGAATCGGCAGTGGTCTGGGTATTGAAGAATAATGTATACCTCTCTCCAGTCTGAACAACAGCCAGTCCCTGCAATGCTCTGTTTTACATCCCTTTGCCTTTCAAGGCGCTGCCCTTTTGATCCCACGGGTTTCCGCTTCGCTAACAAGCCCATGATGTATACTAATTGACCGGAGGTTAATTAAAATGGAAATAATCTTCTCGCTTGTTTCCCATGGTGCTACTTAATTTTACCCTGGGAGGAATGCCACAAATATATAACATTCCTATCTCCAGAGTTTATCAGTTAGCTTCAGTTTTACCCTGTTCCAGCATTGCACAATCTGTCAAAGAATGACGTAAAGAGAGGAAGGCAGTCCAATATTTCCAGTTCTATTTTGGCTTTCCAAGTCGGTCAAAGAGTCAGAGAGATATACAGCACTGAAGCAGGCCCTTCAAGCAAACTCATTCATGCCGGCCAGGTTTCCAAGCCGGATTCACCAGCCACCCAGCCTGTGTGTTTCCTGATGGTGGAATATAGCCTGCTTTTTCTCGTGGCGAGATTCTCCAGTCCCGCTGCCGTCAATGGGCGGGACTAGAGGATCCAGGCAGAGTCAACGGCCAGAAAATTCCGACCAACTCGTCCCGTTTGCCTGTGTTTGGCCCATATCCCTTTCCCCATCCATGTATCTGTCCAAATGTCCTTTAAGTGTTGTCATTGTACCCGCCTCGACAACCTCCTCTGGCAGCTCATTCCACAAACACGCCCTCCTCTCTGGTTCCCTCAGGTTCCCTTTCCCCTCTCACCTTCAACCTACGGTGGATTGGCCGTGCTAAATTGCCCCTTAGTGTCCAAAGATGTGTAGGTTAGGGTGGATTGGCCATGCTAAATTGCCCCTTAGTGTCCAAAGATGTGTAGGTTAGGGTGGATTGGCCATGTAAATTGCCCCTTAGTGCCCAAAGATGTGTAGGTTAGGGTGGATTGGCCGTGCTAAATTGTCCCTTAGTGTCCAAAATGTGTAGGTTAGGGTGGATTGGCCATGCTAATTGCCCCTTAGTGTCCAAAGATGTGTAGGTTAGGTGGATTGGCCATGCTAAATTGTCCCTTAGTGTCCAAGATGTGTAGGTTAGGGTGGATTGGCCATGCTAAATTGCCCCTTAGTGTCCAAAGATGTGCAGGTTAGGGTGGATTGGCTGTGCTAAATTGCCCCTTAGTGTCCAAAGATGTGTAGGTTAGGGTGGATTGGCTGTGCTAAATTGTCCCTTAGTGTCCAAAGATGTGCAGGTTAGGTGGATTGGCCATGGTAAATTGCCCCTTAGTGTCCAAAGATGTGCAGGTTAGGTGGATTGGCTGTGCTAAATTGTCCCTTAGTGTAACCAAATAGGCAACGTCGTGTGGTGACTAGGGGATTTTCACAGTAACTTCATTGGGCAGCATGGTGACACAGTGGTTAACATGACTGCCTCATGCACCAGGGACCCCGGTTCAATTCCAGCCTCGGGTCACTGTCCATATGGACTCTGCACATTCTCCCTGTGTCTGCGTGAGTTTCCTCTGGGTGCTCCAGTTTCCTCCCACAGTCCAAAAATGTGTGGGTTTGGTCAATTGGCCGTAATAAATTGACCCTTGGTTGTGTAAATATGTGGGGTCTGGCTGGGATTGTGTGAACACAGATGCGATGGGCTGAATGGCCTCCTGCACTATAGGGGTTCAGTTGCAGTGTTAATGTAAGCCTACTTGTGACACTAATAAATAAGCTTAAAAGAAAAATTATTGGGAAGGTCAGTGGTATTATCGTTAGATTATTAATCCAGAAACTCAGCTAATGTTCTGGAGACTTGAGTTCGAATCCTGCCACGGAATTTAAATATAATTTTTTTAAATATCTGAAATTAAGAATGTACTGATGACCCTGAAGCCATTGTTGATTGTTGGGAAAATCCATCTGGTTCACTAATGTTCTTCAGGGAAGGAAATCTGCCGTCCTTACCCAGTCTGGCCTACATGTTTAGTCTCATTTAATTTAATTGTTAGTGTCACAAGTCGGCTTATCTTAATACTGCAATGAAGTTACTGTGAAAATCACATTCCGGCGCCTGTTTGGGTACACTGAGGGAGAATTAAGCACGGCCAATCCGCCTAACCAGCACGTCTTTCAGACTGTGGGAGGAAACCGGAGCACCCGGAGGAAACCCACGCAGACACAGGGAGACTCTGCACAGACAGTGACCCGAGGCAGGAATCGAACCTTGGACCCTGGCGCTTTGAGGCAGCAGTGCTAACCACTATGCCACCCCTAGTGATTCCAGAGCCGCAGTTATATGGATCATTGAATCACGATAATGCAGAAGCAGGCCCACCAAGCCAGCACCGATAACAATTCCACCCAGGTCCTGTCCCCATAACCTCACATACTTAGCCTGTTAATCCCCTGACATCTCTCTAACGCTAAGGAGTCAGAGCAATGTGGTTGACTCTCAGCTACTCTCTGAAATGACCGAGCAAGCCATTCGATTCAAGGGCGACTAGGGATCTACAATAAGTGCTCACGTCCCACAAAGAAATAAAAGAAAAATGCATTAATAAAATTCAAGTCAACCAGAGTGAGGCTTGACAAGCCATCAGGTTCACCATATTGACCCCACACAATGTGCCATCCATTCCTTACTGGTAACCAAAATATCCCCTTCAACTGCCACTGCACAAGCTTCCTGTTATCAAATATAAACCAATTCAAAATAAGGGAGAAATGGAGAACAAACTTTCTTACGAAGGTGGGCATTTTATAGAGGGAAGGTCATGAGATGGCTTTGTGATAGAGGGAGTACAGCGAAGGTTTACCAGGCTGATTCCTGGGATGGCAGGTCTGTCATATGAGGAGAGACTAAGTCGGTTAGGATTATATTCACTGGAGTTTAGCAGAGTGAGAGAGGGATTTCATAGAAATTTATAACATTCTAACACAGTTAGATTCAGAAAAAATGTTCCCGATGGTGGGGGGAGTCCAGAACTAGGGGTCAGAGTTTGAGGATAAGGGGTAAACCTTTTAGGACTGAGGGGAGGAGAAATTTCTTCACCCAGAGGATGGGGAATGTGTGGAATTCACTCCCACAGAAAGTAGTTGAGGCCAAAACGTTGTGTGATTTCAAGTAGAAATTAGATATCGCTCTTGGGGCTAAAGGGATCGAGGGATATGGGGGGGGGGGGCGGTCATGATATTGAATTGGATGATCAGCCATGATCAGAATGAATAGCGGAGCAGGATTGAAGGGCCGAATGGCCTCCTCCTGTTTCTAGTTTCTATGTTTTCCCACATGGAATGAGTTTGTTGAGAACTAACCGGATTTCTGATCTCGGCAGGGCTGGTTTGCCGGGCGGAACCTGGCTATTTCCCAGGTCACGACGAAATATCTGCTCTGGGTTGATGACGACTTCATCTTCACTGCAAACACCAAGGTTGAAAAGCTGGTGAATATTCTGGAGAAAACCACGCTGGATTTGGTAAGACGGCAGCACGGAAGGTGGGAGGTTTCCAGGGCTGGATGGCGTTAGTCACGAAGAGAGATTGGATAGATGGCGATTGATTTCCTTGGAGCAGAGGAGGCTGAAGAGGGGCAAGATTGAGGTGGAGAAGAGGGACATGGATGGAATAAACAGGAAGAAACTTTTCCTCTTGGTGGAGGGATCAGGGGGGGGGCGCAGAGATTTACGGTAAGGGGCAGGTGGTGTCAAGGGGATTTGAGGAAAAATCTTTTCACCCAGAGAGTGGTGTGAATCTGGGACTCATTCCCTGAAAGGATGGTGGAGGCAGGAACGCTCACAAAATTGAAGAACTACTGAGATGTGCACTTGTGATGCTATTTGTTTTGGCAGACCAATTCAGCAGTTGCGATGTCAAGGCATACAAGTGCCGGAAAATGGAATTAAAATGGTTAAGTGGCTGTGTTTGACTGATTTGATTTGAGAGGCAACACGGTGGCGCAGTGGTTAGCGCTGCTGCCTCAAAGCAGCAGGGACCCGGGTTCGATTCCCAGTTTGGGTCACTGTCTGTATGGAGTCTGCACCTTCTCCCAGTGTCTGTGTGGGTTTCCTCCCACACTCCAAAGATGTGCAGATTAGGGTGGATTGGCCATGCTAAATTGCCCCTCAGTGTCCAAAGATGTGCAGGTTAGGGGATTGGCCATGCTAAATTGCCCCTTAGTGTCCAAAGATGTGTAGGTTAGGGTGGATTGGCCATGCTAAATTGTCCCTTAGTGTCCAAAGATGTGTAGGTTAGGTGGATTGGCCATGCTAAATTGCCCCTTAGTGTCAAAAGATGTGCAGGTTAGGGTGGATTGGCCATGCTAAATTGCCCCTTAGTGTCCAAAGATGTGCAGGTTAGGTGGATTGGCCGTGCTAAATTGTTCCTTAGATTTAGGGGGATTAGGTAGGGCAAATGCATGGGGTTATGGGGATAGAGCCTGGGTGGAATTGACTTTAGTGCAGATCTGATGGGCTGAAGGGCCTCCTTCTGTACTGCAGGATTCTATGAAAGTGGATAACCTCATACCTATCTGCTTCAAATTCCATCTGCCAGATTTTGGCTCCTTCTCCTAGCCTATTTATTACCCATCTGTAAAATCATCATATCCTCTTCACTGCCTGCTTCCGCATCTATTTTAGCGTCATCCACAAATTTTGCTGCTCGACACTCTGTCCCTGTTTGCATCATTTCCATTGCACAAGGTAAAGTTCTCCCTTGCGATCTGTGACTTGTCTCACAAATAAAGACTGCGGCCCCTCAAAAATTCAAAAGAGAAAATGCTGGAAAATCTCAGCAGGTCTGGCAGCGTCTGTAAGGAGAGAAAAGAGCTGACGTTTCGAATCCAGATGATCCTTTTGTCAAAGCAAGAAGGAATAGAAAGTGGGAGATATTTATATTGCAGGGGGAAGGAATGAAAGATGAGTCATAGCCACGGAAACCAGGGCAAAGGACAAGGATTGCTGATACAGTTATTTACCATTTTAACACATGATCCTGCTCCCCTGCCCACGTGTCTGTCCTTGGCCTGCTGCAATGTTCCAGTGAAGCTCAACGCAAACTGGGGGAACAGCGTCTCAAATTCCGGCTCGACTCTTTATACAGCCTTCCTCAACATCGAGTTCAACAACTTTGGATGAATCGCTCTACCCCACCCCTTTGTTTCCATTCTAGATCATTTTTAAATATTCTCCACCTTTTTGTTTCTTTATTGCCTTTTTTTATTTCTCTCCCCTACTCTTTCTCCCATTTTTATTCCCCCTTTTTCTCAATCTTACCCCTCTTTCAACCATCTCCCCGCCTGCTCCCCACACCTTCATCTGTCACAGTTTATCCTTGAATTTCAGTTTCTTTGCCATGTGGCCATTTGCACCCTCTATTCTCTCTACGGGCTGCCATTAGCAGCCTTTCTCCTTGTTTTTGTGGCTATGACTCACCTTTCATTTCCTGCAGTATAAATATCTCCCGCTTTCTATCCCTTTTAGCTTTGACAAAAGGATCATCTGGACTCGGAGCCTCAGCTCTTTTCTCTCCTTACAGACGCTGCCAGACCTGCTGAGATTTTCCAGCATTTTCTCTTTTGGTTTCAGATGAACCAGTTGCATTGGTGCTATACAAGGAATGGTCCTAATCCCATTGGCCTACGCTGTCCTCACTCCCTAGTTAACCAACTCTGACCTGGTTTTTTCCTCAATTATTATTTCAGATGGTGAATTCCATAACCTCGCGTTCTACCTCTCGCTTCTAAATCCCTTGGGGGAAAACTCACCCAAAAGATTTTCAGTGCCGAATGAGCGTGAAAAAGGGAGAGTGTGTGCCCACTTTCTCGGGCGAGCCCCCTGACGCTAGTTTGGAGGAAAGAAATGACCCCAATTGTGATTCTCGCCAGTAGGGGGAGTGGGTGGAGCCTATTCTCATAGGATGCCACCCCTACAAAGCACCACACCCTCTCCCAGACATCATTCCCCCCCAATGCTGAATCTGTATACACCTCTTTGTAATATTTATCCCAAATGATTGATACACACAGTGGTGTACCTCTGCTATCCCTGCCCAACCAATCTGAAAAACCGCCCTTAACTGTGTTTTGTCCCTTCTATCCAGTTCGTAAATCTGAATTCCCAACTGCCTCCCTATTTCCATATGTCGTTATCTGCTCTGATTATCTCCTGTACCCTGTTGAAGACATGCGCCACACAAAGTTTTTCTAGTTTATTTCTTAGTGTCACAAGTAGGCTTACATTAACACTGCAATGAAGTTACTGTGAAAATCCCCTAGTCGTCACACTCCTGTTCAGGTACACAGAGGGAGAGTTTAACACGGCTGATCCATCCTAACCAGCACGTCTTTCGGACTGTGGGAGGAAACCGGAGCACTCGGAGGAAACCCACGCAGATACAGGGACAATGTGCAGACTCCACACAGACAGTGACCCAAGCCGGGAATTGAACCCGGGCCCCTGGAGCTGTGAGGCAGTAGTGCTAACCACTGTGCCATCGTGTTGCCCCATCTGTCACCACCTCAAAGAATTTGTTGAGCTTGACCCTCCTGACACAAATTCATCCTTGCTGCTTCTAATTATTGTCTCCACATTGTAATATTTTGTAATTTTATCCTTAATTAAAGACTACAAGTTGTTCCAGACTGCTGACGCTAAGCTCACAGTCTGTAATGACTCAAGTTTGTTTTATCTTCCTTTCTGATGTTGGGTATTATCTTAGTCATCCTCCAGCACTCATCTACTCCTCGCTGAACCCTGTAATATCATTTCTCTAGCTCGCTTTGCCTCAGGGTCCTTCTGTATATTCCACCAGTTTAACAAATTTCCTCCTATTGATTATACTGTCTGTCATTTTGTTTCCATCTAACTTAGGATTTGCCTTTCTCCCCAATGCCTTTCTCTTTTGCAACACTGAAGTGAAGGATTTTTAAATGTGAAATATCTCTCTCAATTTCCACTTCTCCTGGTCAAATTCACTTCTTTATTTATTCACGGGATGCAAACTGGCTAGGTCAGTATCTAACGCTCATCCCTAATTGCCCCTTGAGAAGGTGATGGTGAGCCGCCATCTTGAATCCATTGCAGTCCATGTGGTGTAGGTACACCCACGGTGCTGTTAGGGAGGGAGTTCCAGGATTGTTATTGGACATCAGTCAGTCCGTGTGGTGTAGGTACACCCACAGTGCTGTTAGGGAGGGAGTTCCAGGATTGTTATTGGACATCAGTCAGTCCGTGTGGTGTAGGTACACCCACAGTGCTGTTAGGGAGGGAGTTCCAGGATTGTTATTGGACATCAGACAGTCCGTGTGGTGTAGGTACACCCACAGTGCTGTTAGGGAGGGAGTTCCAGGATTGTTATTGGACATCAGACAGTCCGTGTGGTGTAGGTACACCCACAGTGCTGTTAGGAAGGGAGTCCCTTGGGGGTGGGGGGTGCAGTTGAGAATCAACCGCATTGCTGTGTCTCTGAAGCCACATGTAGGCCAGACCGGGTAAAGACAGCAGATTTCCTTCCCTAAAGGATGTTAGTGACCCAGATGAGTTTTTCTGACGATGGTTTCATGGTCACCAGCAGATCCTTAATTCCAGATTTTTCTTTTATTGAATTTAAATTCCACCAATTGCCGTGGCGGGATTTGAACCCGGGTCCCCACAACATTAGCTGAGCTTCTGGATTAATAGCCCAGTGATAATACCACTAGGCCGTCGCCTGCCCGTGTGCTTGATGACATTGTGAACACTAATGTGCACCTATCATCCATCTTCCGACTGGTAACCCATGACAACCATGGGGCTACAGCCATCGCTCTATGCCCTGCCTTGCTCCTTGACTTTATGTTCCCGCTCTTCTCCATCAACTACCCCTCATGATGCCACTCCATTGCGAAAACCCAAATCTTCAAGAAAGAAATCTTCACAAATGAGGTAGAATCTTAGAAATTGACAACACAGGAGGCCATTCAACCCATTGTGTCTGTGCCAGCCCTCCTCATCTTCAGAAGAAATGCAGCCAAGATTTTGTTGCTTTAGCCCCCTCCTGTGCTAAGTCGGACATATCCATCATGCCCATCCATTTCAAACTCTTCCACATCCTTGGTTCATAATGTTCTCACTGCCTCTGACTCTCAATCCCTGTCCATTCCACCACCTCCCCTTTTTCCAACGCCCATTTCAGTTTAGTTTAAGTTTATTTCATTAGTGTCGCTCGTAGGCTAACACTGCAATGAAGTTACTGTGAAAATCCCCTTGTCGCCATATTCCTGTTTGGGTACACTGAGGGACAATTTAGCATGGCCAATCCACCCTAACCTACACATCTTTGGACACTAAGGGACAATTTAGCATGGCCAATCCACCCTAACCTGCACATCTTTGTACACTAAGGGACAATTTAGCACGGCCAATCCACCCTAACCTACACATCTTTGGACACTAAGGGACAATTTAGCATGGCCAATCCACCCTAACCTGCACATCTTTGGACACTAAGGGGCAATTTAGCATGGCCAATCCACCCTAACTTGCACATCTTTGGACACTAAGGGACAATTTAGCATGGCCAATCCACCCTAACTTGCACATCTTTGGACAGTAAGGGACAATTTAGCATGGCCAATCCACCCTAACCTACACATGTTAGGAAATCAAAGCACCCGGAGGAAACCCACGCAGACATGGGGAGAACGTGCGGATTCCACACATACAGTGACCCAAGCCGGGAATCGACCCCCTGGTACCTGGCACTGTGAGGCAGCAGCGCTAACCCACTGTACCGCCGTACGTTAATATTGCAGCCTTTTCCAGCCCAGCAGAAGTGACAACCTTTTTGAGTTGAGCAATGCGAGTTTTTATTGGGATTATCTATTGTCCTTTCCATTTACTGGCCTTTGGCTTCAATTTGATCTTTGACCCCGTTGCTCTTGTCTTTCGTTGCAGGTTGGAGGGGCAGTGCGGGAGAAAACTGGCTTCGCCACCACCTTCCGTCACCAAATTAGCGTGGAGCAAGGCGGAGAACAGGGTGACTGTCTGCACACGCGCATGGGCCACTACCACGTCCTCCAGGGCTTTCCGAATTGTGTGGTCACCGACGGAGTTGTCAACTTTTTTCTGGCCCGCACGGACAAGGTGCAGCGAGTGGGGTTTGACCCCCGACTGACCCGGGTAGCACATTCCGGTGAGCAAACGAGTCAATAGAACGGCTCAGTTGTGGATAATGCACATTTGAAGCCATATCTTAACCCGCTTGTCCATCACCGAGCCCATTCGCCTTCGCCGAACCCGCTCGCCCTTCGCCGAACCCACTCGCCGAACCCGCTCGCCCACCGCTGAACCCACCCACCGAATCCATTCGCCCATCGATATTGTGTGCAGTTTTGGTCTCCTTTTTCTAAGGAAGGATGTTCTTGTGCTCGAGGGAGCACAGTGAAAGTTTAGCAGGTTGATTCCGGGCATGACGGGACTGATGTACGAGGAGAGATTGACTCAGGCAGCACAGCGGGTTTGCGCCACTGCCTCACAGCTCCAGGCACCTGGGTTCAATTCCAAGCTTTGGGTCACCGTCTGTCTGGAGTCTGCACATTCTCCCCGTGTCAGCGTGGGTTTCCTCTGGGTGCCTCCCACAGTCCAAAGATGTGTGGGTTCGGTGTATTGACCCACACAGGCGCTGGAGTGTGGTAGCTAGGGGAATTTCATGGTAACTTCATTGCAGTGTTAATATAAGCCTACTTGTGACTAATAAATAAACCTTAACTTTAGGTTAGGATTGTTTTCGCTGGAGTTCAGACGAATGAGGGGGGAATCTCATAGAGATTTATAAAATTCTAACAGCACGGGACAGGGTAGACACAGGCAGGATGTTCCCGATGGTGGGGGGGGAGCCCAGAGCCAGGGGTCACAGTCTGAGGATTGGGGGTGGACCATTTAGGGCGGAGGTGGAGACATTTCTTCCCCCGGTGAGCCTGTGGAATTCATTCCCATGGGAAGTAGTTGATGTCAAAACATTGAATGTATTCGAGAGGCGGCTGGATATAGCACTGGGGGCGAACGGGATCAATGGGGAGAAAGCAGGATTAGGCGATTGAGTTGGACAATCAGCCATGATTTGAAGGGCTGAATGGCCTCCTCTGCTCTTCTATATTCCTAACCCACTCACCTCTTCCTTGCAGTCTGACATTCGCTTGTAATCTGGCAATGCCTCCACTTCTAAATTCTTACACTTGTTCACAACTTCTTCAACTTCATTACTGTCACAAGTAGGCTTACATTAACACTGCAGTGAAGTCACTGTGAAAATCCCCCAGTCGCCCACACTCCTGTTCAGATACACTGAGGGAGAATTTAGCATGACCCATCCACCCTAACCAGCGCATCTTTCAGACAGCGGGAGGAAACCCACGCAGACACAGGGAGAATGTGCAGACTCCACACAGACAGTGACCCGAGCTGGGAATCGAACCCGGGTCCCTGGTGCCGTGAGGCAGCAGTGCTAACCCACTGTGCTGCCCCAAAATACAGCAGCATTGGTCTTTCCTGTGTTCCAACTTAAGCTGCTCTCTCTATCGGGAATCCAGCATTCGGGATGGCTTTCTTGGGGAAAAATGCGATGGAGCCAATTCGGAATCAGGCCATTTTGGTTTTGGGGAAGTTACTGAGGTAGGTTTCATAAAAAGGGTAGCACGGACAAGCTGGGCTGAAGGGCCTGCTGCAAATCTCTGACTCTAAGCTAATGAGGAACGCGTACAGCCAATGACAGGAATTTTACCGGCACGCCTGCTCTGATTCCGGGGACAGGCGAAGCTCGGAGAACGGCATTCTCCGCTGGCCTCGGGATGGATCGTACAAACCTTGGGCAGACGTGCCGGTAAAATTCCGCCCGGTGAGTTATTCAAAGTACATCAAAAGGAAGAGATGAGTAAAAGAACGCATTGGCCTCTTGGAAAATGAAACTGGGGAAGTAATTACAGAGAACGAGGAAATTCTGCCCAGTGAGAGGTAGACTCGTCATGATCTTTGAAATGGTGGGGCAGGCTCGAAGGGCTGAATGGCCTCCCTATTTCTCCCGGATCAGGCTAACAGTTGGATCTTGTGCTCTCTCTCTCTTGGCAGAGTTTTTTATCGACGGCCTGGGTATTCTCCACGTTGGGTCCTGCGACGATGTCAGTGTGGACCATGCCACCAAAATCAAACTGCCCTGGAGCAGCGTTAACAAGAATGAGAAAACGTACAAGGAATTCCGCTACCCCAAGTCATCGGAGGCAAATGTCCATCTGCAACACGGCCTGTTCTATTTGAAAAACAGGTTCAAATGTATGGTAAAAGACTAAGGGGGAAAGAAATGAAACTCCAAATTGGATGTTGTGCTCGAGAGAACTGAACTCGTTGAGCAAAGAAAATGTGTAGGATTAGGACTTGAATTTTACTGAACAGTGGGAGCTGCCTTCGCCTCACGAGGATTAGCTGAGTGTAAAATAATCTTTACCCATAAAAGTTGCTCAAAGTCCAGGGATGGACTCTTTTTAAAAAACACTTGCATTCCTTTTAGATAATCGGAATAACCTGCCCCAAGCAAGTTCTGTTCTACCATGTCAGTCACTTCCGTTACCTCAAAACAGATTCTACGTGTCCCGGACTCATCTACGATTTAAAGAAAAAAGCAAACCAGGCCACGCAATCGGCCCTGCTAAACTTGGCTCTCACCCTACCTATGATACGTTCATTGCTAATCGAGCTGCCTTTTCACACTGTGATGATTGAGGGCAGTTGCGACTGGAACCAAGGGTTCGACAACCCCGTATTAAGTGACTCACACGCTGAGTCACCAACTCATTGCCTCCTTGAGAATAACCCGGCCCTAAGGATCCCTACCCAAGGTTAAACCCCTCGAGGCAGAATGTGCTGGATGTGAAACATTTGTGTGACTTAACAGGGGGGTATTTAGAATCATAGAAGCCCGACAGTGCAGGAGGGGGCCATTTGGCCCATCGAGTCTGCACTGATAATAATCCCACCCAGGTCTTATCTCTGTAGCCCCACATTTTTTACCCAGCTAGCCCCCCTGGCACTAAGGAGCAATTTAGCATGGCCAATCCACCTAACCTGCACATCTTTGGCCATGCTAAATTGCCCCTTAGTGTCCAAAGATGTGCAGGTTAGGTGGATTGGCCATGCTAAATTGCCCCTTAGTGTCCAAAGATGTGTAGGTTAGGTGGATTGGCCATTAAATTGTCTTTAGTGTCCAAAGATGTGTAGGTTAGATGGATTGCCATGCTAAATTGCCCCTTAGTGTCCAAAGATGTGTAGGTTAGATGCATTGCCATGCTAAATGCCCCTTAGTGTCAAAGATGTGAGGTTAGATGCATTGGCCATGCTAAATTGTCCCTTAGTGTCCAAAGATGTGTAGGTTAGGTGGATTGGCCATGCTAAATTGCCCTAGTGTCCAAAAATGTGTAGGTTAGGTGGATTGGCCATGCTAAATTGTCCCTTAGTGTCCAAAGATGTGTAGGTTAGGTGGATTGGCCATGCTAAATTGTCCCTTAGTGTCCAAAAATGTGTAGGTTAGATGCATTGGCCATGCTAAATTGCTCCTTTGTGTCCAATCCACCTAACCTACACATCTTTGGACTGTGGGAGGAAACCGGATCACCCGGAGGAAACCCATGCAGACACAGGGAGAATGTGCAAACTCCACACAGACAGTGACCCAAAGCCAGAATCGAACCCGGGTCCCTGGCGCTGTGAGGCAGCAGCGCGAACCACTGTGCCACCCTCTTAAAAGGAGGCTATTCGGCCCATCGAGCCCGCACCGACAACAATCCCACCTAGGCCTGATCCTGGTAACACTACGAATTTACCATGCTAATCTACCTGACACTTGGGAGCAATTTAGCGTGGCCAATCCACCTAAGCTACACATCTTTGGAGTGCGGGAGGAAACCAGAGCACCCGGAGGAAACTCATACAGACCACAGGGAGAGTGAGGAAGTATTGCATGACTCAGCAGGGGTGTATTTGCGAAACACGTTATCTTCGTTGCTTTGGAAGGAGTCTGCGACGGAACTGGACCACAAAGGTGCTGGAAGAGAAAGTCTGGTTCAACAGAGTGTACTGCAGAACTTACTGACCTTGTCTATCACCTTCTCCGGAGGCACCTCTTCAATTCCCTCCCAGACATTCTGACAAGGGATCATCCAGACTCCAAACGTTGCTTCAATTCTCTGTGCACTGGCGCTGTCAGACCCGCTGAGATTTTCCAGCATTTTCTGTTTCAGATTCCAGCATCCGCAGTAATCTGCCTTTCCCCCAATTCACCTCAGTGGGCACACCTTTTACTCTTCATGTTCAATTTATCAAGAACTATGACTTGGACCAGTTTCTATCCAGTTCATTTCTTATTTATCCTCAGCTACTAAGGCCCTCCCTCAGCTCGGGGCTTTTCAAAAAAATTTAGCTGGAAAACACTATTTCAGCAGCCAGAGTAGGAATGCATCATATCTTAACTGTACTGGGAGTAGGCTGGGGGAGGGAGATGGTTGCAGACTCTGGTTGGGACCGTTAAACAATGATAAATTGTATTTATCTAAAACCTTTAGGGCACTTTGCGAGAGCACTGTGTGTTTGCTCTTGGACTAACACAATCCCTACAATGCAAAATGAGGCCATTTGGTCCATTGAGCCTATACTGACAACAATCCCACCCTATCCCCATAATCCTACATATTTACCCTATTAATCCCCCTGACACTAAGGGACAATTTAGCATGGCCAATCCACCCTAACCTGCACATCTTTGGACACTAAGGGGCAATTTAGCATGGCCAATCCACCTAACCTGCACATCTTTGGACACTAAGGGACAATTTAGCATGGCCAATCCACCTAACCTACACATCTTTGGACACTAAGGGACAATTTAGCAGGCCAATCCACCTAACCTGCACATCTTTTGGACACTAAGGGACAATTTAGCATGGCCAATCCACCCTAACCTACACATCTTTGGACACTAAGGGACAATTTAGCATGGCCAATCCACCTAACCTACACATCTTTGGACACTAAGGGACAATTTAGCATGGCCAATCCACCTAACCTACACATCTTTGGACACTAAGGACAATTTAGCATGGCCAATCCACTAACCGCACATCTTTGACACTAAGGGACAATTTAGCATGGCCAATCCACCTAACCTACACATCTTTGGACACTAAGGGACAATTTAGCATGGCCAATCCACCTAACCTGCACATCTTTGGACACTAAGGGGCAATTTAGCATGGCCAATCCACCTAACCTGCACATCTTTGGACACTAAGGGACAATTTAGCATGGCTAATACCCTAAACTACACATCTTGGACACTAAGGGACAATTTAGCATGGCCAATCCACCTAACTACACATCTTTGGACACTAAGGGGCAATTTAGCATGGCCAATCCCCCTAACCTGCACATCTTTGGACACTAAGGGGCAATTTAGTATGGCCAATCCACCTAATCTACACATCTTTGAACACTAAGGGGCAATTTGGCATGGCCTACTAGCAGGGTTATGGGGGTAGGGCCTGGGTGGGATTGTTATCGGCGCAGGCTCGATGGGCTGAATAGCCTCCTCCTGCACTTGGGGATTCTATGATTCTAAATGCTGGTGCAATACCTCGATCCTGTGAATGAATTTTTAAAGAAGAGTCACTAACAGGTGTGAGCCAAAGATGTAAGCTGTCCCTGTTTTAATCAAATTCTGGAAGGACACAGGGAAGAATTGGACAGGTCGCAGTGGACAGGTCGCAGTGGACAGGTCCTTGTGTTATTCAGTAGAAATCGGGCAGCTAATTACACAATTTTCCATCCCATGTGACCGAGCAAAGTTGAGTACTGATGGTGGAAAGATTCTGCCTTGACAGATACAAAAGCTGACTGAGCAAGCCTCAGTAAAGGTTCTTTGCTATCTGTCATAGGGTAATAATTGAAAATAAATGATGGCAATAATATTGGTAAAGAAGTGAGCACGAGAATTTCATCTGAACATCTTCACCGTTGTGTTGGGGAATCAGCCAACCTTGCTTCTGTTAATTCAGTTAGCTTTGCTGAACGGGCCAGCTGATGCTCAGAGTCATGGTGAGCAGCAGCAAGTTAGAAAGGGACAGCGGTAGATTAAGAAAGGGCAGCGCGGTGGCACAGTGGTTAGCAGTGTCAGGGACCTGGGTTCAATTCCCGGCTTGGATCACTGTCTGTGTGGAGTTTACACATTCTCCCTGTGTCTGTGTGGGTTTCTTCCGAGTGCTCCGGTTTCCTCCCACAATCCAAAGATATGTAGGTTAGGTAGATTGGCCATGCTAATTTGCCCCTTAGTGTCCAAAGATGTGCAAGTTAGGTGGATTGGCCATGCTAAATTGCCCCTTAGTGTCCAAAGATGTGCAGGTTAGGGGAATCGGCCGTGCTAAATTGCCTCTTAGTGTCCAAAGATGTGCAGGTTAGGCGGATTGGCCGTGCTAAATTGTCCCTTAGTGTCCAAAGATGTGCAGGCTAGGTGAATTGGCTATGTTAGTGTCCAAAGATGTGCAGGTCAGGTGGATTCGCCATGCTAAATTGTCCCTTAGTGTCCAAAGATGTGCAGGTTAGGTGGATTGGCCATGCTAAATTGCCCCTTAGTGTCCAAAGATGTGCAGGTTAGGTGGATTGGCCATGCTAAATTGCCCCTTAGTGTCCAAAGATGTGCAGGTTAGGTGGATTGCTGATCTAAATCCCTTAGTGTCCAAAGATGTGCGGGTTAGGTGGATTGGCCATGCTAAATTGCCCCTTAGTGTCCAAAGATGTGCGGGTTAGGGGGATTGGCCATGCTAAATTGTCCCTTAGTGTCCAAAGATGTGCAGGTTAGGTGGATTGGCCATGCTAAATTGCCCCTTAGTGTCCAAAGATGTGTGGGTTAGGTGGATTGGCCATGCTAAATTGCCCCTTAGTGCCAGAGAGATTAGCATCGTAAATACATGGGGTTCTGGTGATAGGGCCTGGGTGGGATTGTTGCTGCTGTAGGCTCAATGGGCTGAATGGCCTCCTCCTGCGCTGGAGAGATTCTATGATTCTGTGAAGTGAGATGGCAAAACCGTGATAGGTGACATTTAGCACAAGTTTGACATTATCCCCTTTGGATACAAGTATGTTGAATCCGACTGGTACGTAACTGGAAGCAGGGGAGGAGGCAAAAAGATCTGGGTGTCTAAGAGTTTGTGGATAGGTACAAAAAGCCATGTAAAAAGTGAACAGGATATTGGTCTTTATCACAGGAGGATGGGGGGGCAGGTTTGGTTTGACAGAGCCTCGTCCTGACCCCCACCTGGACTTCTTCACTCTGCCCTGGGCACCACACCTCAGGAATGACGTAGCGGCCGTGGAAAACGTGTCACAAATAGGCTTACGTTAACACTGCAATGAAGTTACTGTGAAAATCCTCTCGTCGTCACTCCTGTTTGGGGAATTTAGCACGGCCAACGCACCTAACCAGCACGTCTTTCGGACTGTGGGAGGAAACCGGGGGAAACCCACGTGGACATGGGGAGAACATGCAGACTCCGCACAGCCAGTGATCCAAGCGGGAATCGAACCCGGGTCCCTGGCGCTGTGAGGCAGCAGTGCGAACCCACTGTGCCATCTTGCTGCCTCAAGGGTGGCATGGTCAAAGTGATGCCAGGCTTTAAAGGGAACCAGTCACACGGGCTCTGTTTCACGGAGATTAGAGTCTCAAAGTTTGACAATCTGATGGAGGTGTTTAATATGAGATGGGCTAGAAAATGTTCCGTCCAGCGAGGCGAGTCAAGAGGCTTTACCTCAAAACCCGAATTAGACCATTGAGAAGTGAAGCCAAAAAGCACTTCACACAAAACGTAGAGGGAATCCGAATCTTTAATCTACAAAAGCCTTTGAACCTTGAGCAATTGAAGCTATCAAGTGATAGATTTCTGGTGGGGGTGTGGGCAGTGGGGGCGGGGGGGGGGGGGGGGGGGGGTGTATTCATTTATGGGACACGGGCATCGCTGGCTGGGCCAGCATTTACTGCCCATCCCTGGCTGCCCGTGTCACATGTAGGCCAGACCAGGTAAGGACAGCAGATTTCCTTCACTATAGGACATTAGTGAACAGATGGGTTTTTCCGACAATAGTTTCATGATCATCATTGCATCCTTAATTCCAGATTTTTCTAGTAGGTTAGGGTATGGAGGGTTTGATTCTCCAGTCCTGCCGGCAGCACACGGGGTCTTCCACCATCCTGAGGTGGCAGCGACAGGGACGAGAGAATCCCGCCACTAGCAAGCAAAGTGCCACCTCCCGCCAGTGGAGGGCGGAATATCTCGCCTGTGGTCCTCATGGGCCACATCAATCCGTCAACCAAGTATATGGCCACAATCAGCAGAAAAAAAAATTACCCGGGCAGGTTCTCACTCAATGCCTGGTCACAGTACACAAAGCACACAGGAAATAATCCATGCTGTGCATGGCGCACAACAAGAGATCCAGGCCACACCTTGCTCTTGTCCTAAGATTTCCACACTTTGCTATCACTTGTGATCCCCATACGTAGCCTATCTAAGAGTTTACAGCTGGGCCTGCTCTCCAAGATCAAGTTGGAAGTGCTTCCAGGTTGAAGGGTCGCCAGTTCTGTCTGGGATTGCCGGCAGCCATCTTGTGCGAGGCCTGGTCGTACTCGGTGGCCATGTTGAATGCGCAGTTTAGAAAATGGAGGAGTGGGTCTCGGAAATTTTGTCCTGCCCAGCACCCGGCCCCTTGTGGCATCGCGAGGGGTATTGGCCAGAGGCAGAGCAATGAGGTGCAGAGCGGTTGTGATCTCTGTGTTGAGGGGTTAAATGTTCCCCTCGGTGTTAGCTCTGATGACACCAGATTAAGTCCCATTTCAGAAAGTTAGACACAGAATCCAGGCCGCCAGCTCCAGTGCAGTACGGAGGGGGTGCTGCACTGCTGTCTCTCAGACAATGCATTAAACTGACTCCTTCTCTGTCCCATCAGACACTAAGATACTATTTTGAAGAAGGCCAGAAGAATTTTTGTCAATATTTATTTGGGTTGGGCACTAAAAACAGATTTGCTGATTGTTTTCATTGTAGCGTAGAATATTCAGCCCATCTCTCGAGACTAATCCAATTCCCCGCTTCCACCCTTTGAAGCTTATTTCCCTCAAATGCCGATCCAATTTCCTTTCCAAATGTATTTATTTACAATTTATTCCTGTCACAAGTTAGCCAACATTAATACTGCAATGAAGTTACTGTGAAAATCCCCTCGTCTCCACACTCACGTTCGGGTACACTGAGGGAGAATTTAGCATAGCCAATCTACCCAACCTGCATGTCTTTGGACACTAAGGGACAATTTAGCATGGTCAACCCCCCTAACACGCACATCTTTGGATACTAAGGGACAATTTAGCATGGCCAGTCCACCCTAACCTGCACATCTTTGGACACTAAGGGACAATTTAGCATGGTCAACCCCCCTAACACGCACATCTTTGGATACTAAGGGGCAATTTAGCATGGCCAATCCACCTAACCTACACATCTTTGGACACTAAGGGGCAATTTAGCATGGCCAATCCCCCTAACCTACACATCTTTGGACTCTAAGGGGCAATTTAACATGGCCAATCCACCTAACCTGCACATCTTTGGACACTAAGGGACAATTTAACATGGCCAATCCATCTAACCTACACATCTTTGGACACTAAGGGGCAATTTAGCATGACCAGTCCACCTAACCTGCACATCTTTGGAATGTGGGAGGAAACCAGAGCACTGAGAGGAAACCCACGCAGACATGAGGAGAATGTACAAATTCCACATGCACAGGAATGGGGTTGGAATTGAATCCAGGTCTCTGGCCCTGTGAGGCAGTAGTGCTAACTACTACTATATCACCGTGGCACCAAGTCTACCGATGACCATGAAACCATTGTCGGAAAAACTCCATCTGGTTCCCTAATGTTCCTTTAGGGAAGGAAATCTGCTCAGTCTGGCCTACATGTGACTCCAGAGCCATAGTAATGTGGCTGACTCTCAACTGCCCTCCAAGGGTAATAAATGCTGGCCCAGCCAGCGATGCCCGCATCTCGTAAAAATGCATAATAAAAAGAGGAGAGCTTTGGCGGAGAGGTTCAGGGTGAGGATGGCAGAGTTTGTGGCTGGAATGGCCAGTGAAGGGGATGGGGCAACGGGCAAGCGGCCACAGTTGGGGGGGAAGCAGAGAAGCGGGTGATACAGATGAAGCAGGTCAGAGGCTGAGGACCAGTGAAAAAGAACAAAAAAATACAGCACAGGAACAGGCCCTTCAGCCTCTCCAAGCTAAAAACCCTCCTGCCCTTACTCAGTCCGTGTCCCTCTATTCCCTCCCTATCCATGTACCCATCTAGATGCCCCTTAAATGTTGTTAATGTCCCTGCTTCCACCCCCCTCCTCTGGCAGTGCGTTCCAGACACCCACCACTCTCTGTGTGAAAACTACCCCCCCCTCCCCACCCCGCACATCTCCCTTAAACTGTCCCCCTCTCACCTTGAACCTGTGCCCCCCCGCGTAATTGACACTTCCACCCTGGGGGAAAAAGCCTCTTTCTATCCACCCTGTCTCTCATCATTTTGTAGACCCCTCAGCCTCCGTCTTGCATGAGCGAGGTAGGGAACTTTAAGCGTTAGCCATCCATCCGACAGGAATGTGGGGCCTTTGGTTTAACTTCTCAGCCGAGAGCTCTGTGTAATCTGAGGTGACACTTGAAAGGGTTAAAGCTGGGATTTTCACACTCTGAGAGGGAGTGGTATTCACCACGCTGAGTCTACATCTGATTGCACCCTATGCCGAAGAATTTTAGCATTCCCTCTCTTTGATGTTTCGACTCTATGGTACCTCAATCAATTTATTCAAATGTTGGCAATAAATTCCAGTCTCCTCAGGGGTGGTTAAAGTATGTGCAACAAAGATAATGTCTTTCCTAATCTCTGCTGAATCAATATCAGCCTCTGTCATTCTCTTCCTCGATAGTAGTCATGATGTAAAGATGCCGGCGTTGGATTGGGGTGGTAAGAACTCAGTAAGAATTTAGCAACACCAATTATTAATCCAACCGATTTATTTGATAGTAAAAAAGCGAGCTTTCAACACTCCCGTGTCTTCCTCAGGCAAATGCAGTGTTCTGGTCTGCAATAGCACACATCAGCACAGACAGTCAGAGATTGCTGATTAGAATGCGAATCCTTACATCTAACCTGCTATTCAAGTGTTAAAGTGGCTAACAATGTGTGTGAAGGGGATCCTGAGCATTGGTTAGAGAGTTGTGTATTTTCTCCAGACAGCACAGTAAGTGAGGTTTTTTGCTAACCCAGGCAAGTTACGGGGGTTACAGATAGTGTGTCATGAAGCCAAGATCCCTGTTAAGACCGTCCTCATGTGTGCGGAGCTTGGCTATCAGTCTCTGTTCAGCGACTCTGCGCTGTCGTGTATCACGAAAGCCCCCTTGAAGAACATTTACCCGCAGGTCGGAGGCCGAATGCCCATGACTGCTGAAGTGTTCGCCCACAGGAAGGGAACTGTTTTGCCTGGTGATTGTTGAGTGATGCTCATTCATCCGCTGTCGTAGTGTTTGCATGGTCTCCCCAATATACCATGCTTCGGGACATCCTTTCTTGCAATGTATTAGGTAGACAACGTTGGCCGAGTTGCAAGAGTATGTACCGTGTACCTGGTGAATGGTATCCTCACGTTTGATGATGTCGTCCATGTCTATGATCTGGCATGTCTTGCAGAGGTTGCTGTGGCAGGGTTGTGTGGTATTGTGGTCACTGTTCTCCTGAAGGTTGGGTAGTTTGCTGCGAACAATGATCTGTTTGAGGTTGTGCGGTTGTCTGAAAGCAAGAAGTTGGGGGGTGGGGATGGCCCTAGCGAGATGTTCATCGTCATCAGTGATATGTTGAAGACTCCGGAGAAGATGTCGTAGCTTCTCCGCTCCGGGGAAGTACTGGACAACAAAGGGTACTCTGTCCACGTGTCCCGTGTTCGTCTTCTGAGGAGATCAGTGCGGTTTATCATTGTGGCACGTTGGAACTGTCGATTGATGAGTCGAGCACCATATCCTGTTCTCACGAGGGCATCCTTCAGTGTCTGGAGGTGTCTGTCACGATCCTCCTCATCTGAGCAAATTCTGTGTATACGGAGGGCTTGTCCATAGGGAATGGCTTCTTTAACGTGTCTAGGGTGGAAGCTGGAGAAGTGGAGCATTGTGAGGTTGTCTGTCGGTTTGCGGTACAGTGAGGTGCTGAGGTGACCGTCCTTGATGGAGATGCGTGTGCCCAAGAATGCAACTGATTCTGGAGAATAGTCCATGGTGAGTCTGATGGTGGGATGGAACTTGTTGATATCATCATACAGTTGTTTCAATGATTGTTCACCATGAGTCCAAAGGAAAAAGATGTCATCAATGTATCTAGTATATAACCTTGGTTGAAGATCTCGTGTGGTGAAGAAGTCTTGTTCGAACCTGTGCATGAAGATGTTGGCATACTGAGGTGCGAATTTGGTCCCCATGGCTGTTCCGTGTGTCTGGATGAAAAGCTGATTGTTGAAGGTGAAGACATTGTGGTCCAAGATGAAGCGGATGAGTTGTAAAATTGCATCCGGAAACTGGCAGTTGTTGGCATTGAGTACTGAGGCAGTTGCAGCAATACCATCGTCGTGGGGGATGTTGGTATAGAGCGCCGAGACATCCATTGTGACAAGGAGTGTCCCTGGTTCTACTGCTCCATGTGTGCTGAGTTTCTGTAGGAAGTCCGTAGTGTCAAGACAAAAGCTGGGGGTTCTTTGTACGATGGGTTTCAGGATGCCCTCGATATAGCCGGAGAGGTTCTCACACAGGGTCCCATTGCCCGATACGATGGGACGGCCGGGTATGTTTGCCTTGTGTATCTTTGGGAGGCAGTAGAGATCTCCAATGCGGGGAGTACGTGGAATGAGAGCCCGGAGGGTGTTCTGAAGGTCCGGATCAAGGGTTTCGATCAGAGTGTTGAGTTGACGAGTGTGTTCTTTGGTCGGATCTGCTGGTAATTGGAATGAATCCAATTGGACTCCTCTGGAAGGCCGCTGCCCCCGACTGGACATGTATGCCCAAGCCATCAGGAGGTACGTGAACACCAGATTTATCAACCGCACTTACAAGACAGTCCCGAACATCACCCAAGTACAACGCAAGGCCATCCGTGCTCTTAAGACCAACCACAACATTGTCATCAAACCAGCAGACAAAGGAGGCGCCACCGTCATACTGAACAGAACGGACTACTGTGAAGAAGTGTACCGACAACTAAACAATGAGAAACACTACAGACAGTTACCAGCAGATCCGACCAAAGAACACACTCGTCAACTCAACACTCTGATCAAAACCTTTGATCCGGACCTTCAGAACACCCTCCGGGCTCTCATTCCACGTACTCCCCGCATTGGAGATCTCTACTGCCTCCCAAAGATACACAAGGCAAACATACCCGGCCGTCCCATCGTATCGGGCAATGGGACCCTGTGTGAGAACCTCTCCGGCTATATCGAGGGCATCCTGAAACCCATTGTACAAAGAACCCCCAGCTTTTGTCTTGACACTACGGACTTCCTACAGAAACTCAACACACATGGAGCAGTAGAACCAGGGACACTCCTTGTCACAATGGATGTCTCGGCGCTCTACACCAACATCCCCCACGACAATGGTATTGCTGCAACTGCCTCAGTACTCAATGCCAACAACTGCCAGTTTCCGGATGCAATTTTACAACTCATCCGCTTCATCTTGGACCACAATGTCTTCACCTTCAACAATCAGCTTTTCATCCAGACACACGGAACAGCCATGGGGACCAAATTCGCACCTCAGTATGCCAACATCTTCATGCACAGGTTCGAACAAGACTTCTTCACCACACGAGATCTCCAACCAAGGTTATATACTAGATACATTGATGACATCTTTTTCCTTTGGACTCATGGTGAACAATCATTGAAACAACTGTATGATGATATCAACAAGTTCCATTCCACCATCAGACTCACCATGGACTATTCTCCAGAATCAGTTGCATTCTTGGACACACGCATCTCCATCAAGGACGGTCACCTCAGCACCTCACTGTACCGCAAACCGACAGACAACCTCACAATGCTCCACTTCTCCAGCTTCCACCCTAGACACGTTAAAGAAGCCATTCCCTATGGACAAGCCCTCCGTATACACAGAATTTGCTCAGATGAGGAGGATCGTGACAGACACCTCCAGACACTGAAGGATGCCCTCGTGAGAACAGGATATGGCGCTCGACTCATCGATCGACAGTTCCAACGTGCCACAACGATAAACCGCACTGATCTCCTCAGAAGACGAACACGGGACACGGTGGACAGAGTACCCTTTGTTGTCCAGTACTTCCCCGGAGCGGAGAAGCTACGACATCTTCTCCGGAGTCTTCAACATATCATTGATGACGATGAACATCTCGCTAGGGCCATCCCCACCCCCCCACTTCTTGCTTTCAGACAACCGCACAACCTCAAACAGATCATTGTTCGCAGCAAACTACCCAACCTTCAGGAGAACAGTGACCACAATACCACACAACCCTGCCACAGCAACCTCTGCAAGACATGCCAGATCATAGACATGGACGACATCATCAAACGTGAGGATACCATTCACCAGGTGCACAGTACATACTCTTGCAACTCGGCCAACGTTGTCTACCTAATACGTTGCAAGAAAGGATGTCCCGAAGCATGGTATATTGGGGAGACCATGCAAACACTACGACAGCGGATGAATGAGCATCGCTCAACAATCACCAGGCAAAACAGTTCCCTTCCTGTGGGCGAACACTTCAGCAGTCATGGGCATTCGGCCTCCGACCTGCGGGTAAATGTTCTTCAAGGGGGCTTTCGTGATACACGACAGCGCAGAGTCGCTGAACAGAGACTGATAGCCAAGCTCCGCACACATGAGGACGGTCTTAACAGGGATCTTGGCTTCATGACACACTATCTGTAACCCCCGTAACTTGCCTGGGTTAGCAAAAAACCTCACTTACTGTGCTGTCTGGAGAAAATACACAATTCTCCAACAATGCTCAGGATTCCCTTCACACACATTGTTCGCCACTTTAACACTTCAATAGCAGGTTAGATGTAAGGATTCGCATTCTAATCAGCAATCTCTGACTGTCTGTGCTGATGTGTGCTATTGCAGACCAGAACACTGCACTTGCCTGAGGAAGACACAGAGTGTTGAAAGCTCGCGTTTTTACTATCAAATAAATCGGTTGGATTAATAATTGGTGTTGCTAAATTCTTACTGAATTCTCTTCCTCCCCCTCTCTCTCGGCAATTTAACTCTTTGTTAACCTGACAGCTTCAAACAGCCAGCCAGTATTGGTGCAGGGAGAAGAGAGCAGCGTTAAAGTTGTAGGGGGATGGAGGTGGTGCGTGTGCAACTTGAGCAGAACAGTCAAATTTCCACAGTGGGACACTGCTGCCTCACGGCTCCAGGTTCGATTCCAGCCTCAGGTCACAGTCTGTGAGGAGTCTGCATGTTTCACTGTGTCTGTGTGGGTTTCCTCCAAGTGCTCTGGCTCTCTCTCACACTCTAATGTTATTGGATCGGCCATGCTAAATTGCCCCTAACTGTCCAATGATGTGTGGATTGGCCATGCTAAATTGCCCCTTAGTGTCCAAAGATGTGTAGGTTAGGTGGATTGGCCATGCTAAATTGCCCCTTAGTGTCCAAAGATGTGTAGGTTAGGGTGGATTGGCCATGCTAAATTGTCCCTTAGTGTCCAAAGATGTGTAGGTTAGGGGATTGGCCATGCTAAATTGTCCCTTAGTGTCCAAAGATGTGTAGGTTAGGGTGGATTGGCCATGCTAAATTGTCCCTTAGTGTCCAAAGATGTGTAGGTTAGGCGGATTGGCCATGCTAAATTGTCCTTAGTGTCCAAAGATGTGTAGGTTAGGTGGATTGGCCATGCTAAATTGTCCTTTAGTGTCTAAAGATGTGCAGGTTAGGTGGATTGGCCATGCTAAATTGTCCTTTAGTGTCCAAAGATGTGTAGGTTAGGTGGATTGGCCATGCTAAATTGTCCTTTAGTGTCCAAAGATGTGTAGGTTAGGTGGATTGGCCATGCTAAATTGTCCCTTAGTGTCCAAAGATGTGCAGGTAGGGTGGATTGGCCATGCTAAATTGTCCCTTAGTGTCCAAAGATGTGCAGGTTAGGGTGGATTGGCCATGCTAAATTGTCCCTTAGTGTCTAAAGATGTGTAGGTTAGGGTGGATTGGCCATGCTAAATTGCCCCTTAGTGTCTAAAGATGTGCAGGTTAGGTGGATTGGCCATGCTAAATTGCCCCTTAGTGTTGTGGGGCTAGCAGGATAAATGCATGGGGTTATGGGAAGAGGGCCTGGGTGGGATGGTGGTCAGTGCAGACTCGATGGGCCGAATGGCTTCCTTCTGCACTGTAGGATTCTATAACTTGGGGTTTCTAGTCCTCTGTTGGGGTTGCCAGCTTTGGCTATGTCTATTGCAGGAGTTTTTACCCTGTTATCTCCTCTCTCCGAGAGCTGAATACCGATTCACGTGAAACAATTCTGTTACAAAAGCCCCAGTGACCTTTCTCCCGGAGTCACCCCAAACTGAGATTCATTTTTAATTCCCGGAGACTCCAGAGCAATGCTGGAGGGTTGGCGACCCTACCTGCATACGTGACCCAGTTGATGCTTCAAGCTCAGAGGATCTGGGAGTACAGGTCCAGAATCCTTAAAAGGGGCAACAGAGATGCACAAAGGGTTTTACACAGAGGGTGGTGGGGGCCGAATGGTTGAGGCAGTTATGTGAAATCACATTTAAGACTTATCTGGATAGAGACCTGAACAGGCAGGTTATAGGAGGACATATGCAGTTGGTCTAGATAGGACAATGTGACCGGCACAGGCTTGGTGGGCTGAAGGGCCTCTTCCTGTGCTGTACTGCTCTCCAACAGAATAATATCTCTTCGGGAGATATTTACACAGAGGCCCATTCAGCCATACCTCCAGGTTTATTTGTGAGCACTAAGGCTTACATTAACACTGCAATGAAGTTACTGTGAAAATGCCCGGGTCGCCACACTCCTGTTCGGGTATACTGAGGGAGAAGTTAGCCAATGCACCCTAACCAGCACATTTTTTGAACAAAACACCAAGTGATACGATAGCTAACTGTAGCTACCTCTGATTGGTGTGGAATATTGCGTTCGAAACATTGCGTGGAATGTACAAACTGGGGCCTGTAAAGGTTACATCAGACCACATCATCTCTTTGAGCTCATTTCCGCACTGCTTTCAAACTTTGGTAGTGTCGATAAAATAAAAATTCCATTTGTATTCAAAAATAAATAATTCATTTTATCCTGGTCTCCCGTCTGCATTTCATACAGAAATCTAAGCCCGCAAACACCTCCATCTAGAAGGACAAGGACAGCAGATACCTGGGAACACCCCCACCCTGGAGATTCCCCTCCGAGCCACTCACCATCCTGACTTGGAAATATATCACCGTTCCTTCACTGTTTTTAATCCATAGATCTATAAACATGGACAGGGATCGCGGGTAGAGGTGGGGACATCGGGGTGGCGGCGCAGGCTCGTTGGGCCGAAGGGCCTGTTTCCCGTGCTGTTTTGTTCTTTGTTCTTTGTCACTGGGTCAAAATGCTGGATCTCCCTCCCTAACAGCACTGTGGGTGTACCTACACCACACGGACTGACTGATGTCCAATAACAATCCTGGAACTCCCTCCCGAACAGCACTGTGGGTGTACCTACACCACATGGACTGACTGATGTACAATAACAATCCTGGAACTCCCTCCCTAACAGCACTGTGGGTGTACCTACACCACACGGACTGACTGATGTCCAATAACAATCCTGGAACTCCCTCCCTGACAGCACTGTGGGTGTACCTACACCACACGGACTGACTGATGTCCAATAACAATCCTGGAACTCCCTCCCGAACAGCACTGTGGGTGTACCTACACCACATGGACTGCAGCGGATTCAGATGGCAGCTACCCACCACCTTCCGAATGGACAATAAATGCTGACCTTGCCAGCGATGCCAACATCGCATCAAAGAATAAATTAATAATGGGAGACTTGGGAACATTTAATTTTATTTTTATGCCCCCGTGGTTCTCTCCACACCCCCACAGCTCTCCCTGTGACTGGTGTTTGCTGACCAGAGCTTCCTGTCTTAACCCGGCAAAGGTGATTTTTCCAATCAGCACTTCTGTGTTCTTGGGCCTGAGCAGTGTGGGTGAGTGAATCCAACCTGAACTCCAACCTGAGCCTTGTTATTGTGGGAGTCGATAGCCTAGTGGAATTAGGCTATTAATCCAGAAACTCAGCTGATGCTTTGGGGACCTGGGTTCAAACCCCACCACAGCAGATGGTGGAATTAGAATTGAATAGCAAAAATAGCCAGGATTGAGGTTTAGTTCAGAAAAGAGAGAGGGGATTTCATAGAAACTTATAAAATTCACACAGGGTTAGACAGGGTAGATTCAGAAAGAATGTTCCCGATGGTGGGGGGAGTCCAGAACTAGGGGGTCAGAGTTTGAGGATAAGGGGTAAACCTTTTAGGACTGAGGTGAGGAGAAATTTCTTCACCCAGAGGATGGGGAATGTGTGGAATTCACTCCCACAGAAAGTAGTTGAGGCCAAAACGTTGTGTGATTTCAAGAAGAAATTAGATATCACTCTTGGGGCTAAAGGGATCGAGGGATAATGGGGGGGAAGTGGGGGATCAGGATATTGAATTGGATGATCATAATAAATGCAGAGCAGGCTCGAAGGGCTGAATGGCCTCCTCCTGCTTCTAGTTTCTATGTTTCTAAGAATCTACTGATGACCCATTGTTGGAAAAACCCATCTGGTTCACTGATGTCCTTTAGGGAAGGAAATCTGCCATCCTTACCCGGTCTGGCCTACACGTGACTCCAGAGTCACAGTAATGTGGGTGACTCTCAAAGGCCCTCGGGCAGCCAGGGATGGGCGATAAATACTGGCCCAGCCAGCAACACCCACGTCCCACAAACGAATTTTTAAAAATTTGTCCAGATGGTTAAAATGGTCAAGACTCATAACGAGGAATTTTAACAATTCCTTGTTGCTCTAACTTACAAACTCTGATCCCATCAAGTTAAATCAATGCTCACTTACGCTGTTTCTGAACTTCCAAATGGTGGGAATCCACTTGATCACTCAGAGGAATGAGATCAGTTCAATGATCAGTCCTACCAGCCGTTAACCTTATAACCAAACGGCTCAAGAATGGCTTCTTCCCCTGCTGCCGTCAGACTCCTGAATGGACCAACATCACATTAATCTGATCTCTCTCTACACCCTCGCTATGACTACATTCTGCACTCTTTCCTTTCCTTCTCTATAAACGGTATGCTTTCTGTATAGTGCACAAGAAACAATACTTTTCACAATAATAAATCAAATCAAATATTAAGTTGATCTTTCTCTACACCCTGTGACTGTAACACTACATCCTGCACCCTCTCCTTTCCTTCTTTATAAACGGTATGCTTTCTGTATAGTGCACAAGAAACAATATTGATGTATTTGTTTTTATCCTACAGGTGCTTTGGTCCACCTTGTTGTCTAACAAGGGGCATACACACGATGGGTCGTGAGAGGACTGCTCTTGGATTTTTCGAGAGTATCCCAGTGCTTCACATCGTTAGTGTATGCTTGACCTGGACCATCTGATGGGCAACACGACAGCTCAGTGACTATCGCTGTGCTGTGCAGATACATGGATTTGGGCCTGTGTCTGTGGGAGTTTGCACATTCTCCCCGTGCTTGCGTGGGTTTTCTCCGGGTGCTCTGGTTTCGTCCCACATCCCAAAGATGTGCTCTTAGGCTGATTGGCAGAATAAATTCTCCCTAAATTGTCTCAAATTTGGTTTTTAATCCATAGGTCTATAAACATAGACAGGGATCACGGGTAGAGGTGGGAACATCGGGGTGGTGGCGCAGGCTCGTTGGGCCAAAGGGCCTGTTTCCCGTGCTGTTTTTGTTCTTTGTTCTTTGTAATACTTTTCGCTGTATCCCAATACATGTTAATAATAAATCAAATCAAATATTAAGTTGATCTTTCTCTACACCCTAGCTGTGACTGTAACACTGCATTCTGCACCCTCTCCTTTCCTTCTCCCTAAGGGGTCATTTTAAGACAATAATTGCATCAGTGACATAATTTGCACAGGCAAGCGGGCAATGTAAACATTGCAACCATCTCCTGAAGAAAGCTTCAATTTCCAAGGCCTGTGCACCAGATTTTGCACTCACCACAGGCCCCAGCTCAGAATCACAGGTGTGATAGGACAGGCATGGGGCTTCGTGTCTGACTCAATCTGTTTTGGACTAATGGGCTAATGTGCTGACTATTTATAGGAACAGGCAACTGGAGACCCATTAATCACGCTGTGGCACTGTGAAATAAAAGAAACACTGAGCTGTAAACTGAGTGGCCTCCTGCAGTGATCCAGTCACACAAGCAAACAGGGATGCTTCATTTGGTCTCGTTCAATTGGTTACCTGGTTATTTTAAAACAGGAGGATGCAAGGGTTTGATCAGACTTTGAGTTGATTTATTATTGTCACACGTATTGGGATACAGTGAAAAGTATTGTTTCTTGTCTATGTAACACGCAAGAAACATTTCACTGTCTCCCAATAGGTGTGACAATAATAAATCAAACCAAGGATGCGAGAATCGAACTCAGCTTCTTTGAAGAAATGGCAACCTCCAGAGGGGAATTGGAAAGTCTTCAGGCCAAGGTGTCGATCGTACCAGCTCACGCCTGCTTTGTCGCTTCTCGTGGTCTTGCTGGCCCTGGATTGTAGGCGTAATCAACCTGCATGGGTTTCCTCCCACAGTCTGAAAGACGTGCTGGTTAGGATGGATCGGCCGTGCTAAATTCTCCCTCAGTGTTACCCGAACACGAGTGTGGCGACTCGGGGATTTTCACAGTAACTTCATTGCAGTGTTAATGTAAGCCTACTTGTGATAGTAACAATTAAAGAGAAATGTTCTTTGTGCAGTAGTTCAGGTTACTGAAGTTAATCATGGGTGAATGTGGACTCTTTAAACTATTCTGAAAACCATGCACAGTAATGCTGCTCGGGATTTCTTTGGAGCAAAATCCGTCAATGACATTGGGCGGTATTTTACAACTTCACTCCGGTGAGACTCGTAAACACCCACCCAAGACCAACGGAGAATGCCATACTGTGAGTGGTAAATTTGTGTGCTGTTGTCTATCATCCTGTGTTCCTGTGTCCTGTTGACTGTAGTTCTGTGTTCCTGTGTTCTGCTGTCTAGCCCCATATTCCTGTGTACTGTTGACTGTAGTCCTATGTTTCTCTGTACAGTTGACTGTAGTCCCATGTTCCTGTGTACTGTTGACTGTAGTCCTGTGGTTCCTGTGTACTGTTGACTGTAGTCCTGTGTTCCTCTGTACTGTTGACTGTAGTCCTGTGTTACTGTGCACTATTGACTGTAGTCCTATGTTTCTGTGTACTGTTGACTGTAGTCCTGTGATCCTGTGTACTGTTGACTGTAGTCCTGTGTTCCTCTGTACTGTTGACTGTAGTCCCGTGTTACTGTGCACTATTGACTGTAGTCCTGTGTTCCTGTGTTCTGTTGACTGTAGTCCTGTGTTCCTGTGTTCTGTTGTCTGTAGCGCACCTTTTGTTGAGAGATATAACAATGTGTAAGATTCTCTCCCTCTTATCCTGGTCGGAGATCATAAGAACATAAGAAATAGGAGCAGGAGTAGGCCATACAGCCCCTCGAGTCTGTCCCTCCATTCAATAAGATCATTGCTGATCTGTAGTGGTTCAGTACCACTTTCCCGCTTTCTCCCCATAACCCTTAATTCCCTTGTCAATCAAAAACCTATCCACTCTTAACTTGAACATATTCAGTGAGGAAGCCTCCACCACCTCATCAGGCAGAAAATTCCAAACATTCACCATCCTCTGTGTGAAGAAACCCCTCCACAACTCCAATCTGAACCGTTCCCCCCTAATCTTGAGGCTGTGCCCTCTAGTCCTGCTATCTTTGTTAAGCGGGAAGAGTCTCTCAACCTCTACCCTATCCATCCCCTTCATTATCTTATATGTCTCTATAAGATCCCCTCTCAGCCTTCTAAACTCCAATGAGTACAAACCTAGCCTATTCAGTCTTTCCTCATAATCCAACACCCTCATCTCCGGTATCAGCCTAGTGAACCTTCTCTGCACCCCCTCCAAGGCCAATATATCCTTCCTCGAATGCGGCCACCAAAACTGCACACAGTACTCCAGCTGCAGCCTCACCAGTCCCCTATACAGCTGCAACAGAACCTCCCTACTTCTATATTCTATCCCCGTAGCTATAAAGGCCAACATTGCATTCACCTTCTTAATCACCTGCTGTATCTGCATACTGTGTTTTTGCGATTCGTGCACAAGGACCCCCAGGTCCCTCTGCACCGTCGCATGCTGCAGCTTTTCCCCATTTAAATAGTAATCCTAAATCTCTAGTGTGAGATCACACGAGAGATCCCGAGTGTGCCACTTTTGGCTCCAGTTGCTTCGGGTCTGCTTAATGGGACATGAGTTATCTGACAGTTCATCCACAGTCATGCCCTGGCTTAGGGCCAAGGAGCCACGCTGCTTATTCCTTCACTTACCCCAGTCTGCTGACTCTCCGAAACTCAACAAGCATTTGATGTAATTTCACATTTGACCCACGTTGACTTGGACAGAGGTCAAATTCTCTTCTTGAGTCACGCATGAACAGTAGCGAGAAAACCTTGTACTTTCCACAATCTGCCTGGCAGTTACTGCAGGATGTTGTGCGCACAAGCTGTCAAAATATTTCACCTTCCAGGAAGAGACTTGTTTGAGGTTGGAGATCATACACAAAACGAAGCCTCATCTCGCTTCTCCTTGTGCCAACTGTTAGGTATTCCTGCAACACTCAAACAGCTTCTTCCCTGCTGCTACCTGACTTCCGAATGGACCGACCTTATATTAAGTTGATCTTTCTCTACACCCTATCTGTGACTGTAACACTACATTCTGCACCCCCTCCTTTCCTCCTCCCCTGTGTACTCTATGAACAGTATGCTCTGTCTGTATAGTGTGCAAGAGACAATACTTTTCACTGTATCCCAATACGTGACAATAATAAATCAAATCAAATATTAAGTTGATCTTTCTCTACACCCTAGCTGTGACTGTAACACTGCATTCTGCACCCCCTCCTTTCCTTCTTCCCTGTGTACTCTATGAACGGTATGCTTTGTCCATATAGCGCGCAAGAAACAATGTGTTTCACTGCATCCCAATACACGTGACAATAATAAATCAAATCTAATATTACTTGGCTCAATCAGTTTAACCATCTGGATTCTTGGTGCCAGTCTGGGGAATTCTGTTGCTTGTTTTTGCCGTTCAGTCAGCCTGGCAGGCTGCCCGAGGCTGCCACGTCAGGACGTTTCTTCTTCCAGTTGCTGCTTGCCCAGCCTTCTATCTGCGCAGCGACTGACCCTAACCCCCCAATTTAAATGTGATATATAGGAACAATCCCTTCAGTTAAAAAAAAGTGACTGTGCCAAGGAATTCTTTGCCTTGTTGAAGTGTGCTGTGTTTCCAAAAACAAAGGTTTGGGACCCACTGCCCTACGGAGCTAACAGGAAACGCGGAAGATCGGAGCAGGAGGAGGCCGGTCGGCCCTTCGAGCCTGCTCCGTCATTCATCACGCTGATGGTCCAACTCAATCGCCTAATCCTGCTTTCTCCCCATTGATCCCGTTCGCCCCCAGTGCTATATCCAGCCGCCTCTCGAATACATTCAATGTTTTGACATCAACTACTTCCCGTGGGAATGAATTCCACAGACTCACCGGGGGAAGAAATGTCTCCACCTCCACCCTAAATGGTCCACCCCCAATCCTCAGACTGTGACCTCTCGTTCTGGACTCCCCCCCCACCATCGGGAACACCCTGCCTGTGTCTACCCTGTCCCGTGCTGTTAGAATTTTATAAATCTCTATGAGATTCCCCCCTCATTTGTCTGAACTCCAGCGAAAATAATCCCAACCGAGTCAATCTCTCCTCATACATCAGTCCCGCTGGTAAATCAGCCTGGGGAACCTTCGCTGCACTCCCTCCAGAGCAAGAACACCCTTCCTCAGAAAAGGCGGCCAAAACTGCGCACAATACTCTCGGTGTGACCTCTACTGTAACATCAACAACACATCCCTGCTCCTGTATTCGAAACCTCTCGCAATGAAGGTCTGAGTTACGAGGGGAGGTTAGGCAAATTGGGACTGTTTTCCTTAGAAAGACGTAGACTTAGAGGAGATCTAATAGAGATGTACAAGATTATGAGGGGTATAGATAGAGTAAACAGGGTTAAGCTTTTTCCAAGGATGGACTCGAATAGCACGAGGCGTCACGGGCTTAGGGTGAGGGGGGTAAGATATAATTTGGATGCTAGAGGGAGTTTTTTCACACAGAGGGTGGTGGGGGTATGGAATGTGCTGCCAAGTAAAGTGGTGGAGGCAGGTAATCTGGAGTTATTTAAGAAATACTTAGATGGGCACATGAACAGAATGGGAATGGAGGAGTATAGAAAACTGATTTAAAATAGGGATCATGAGCCTTGGGAGTCCCTGGGAAGTGTGTAAATAGATGATATTGATGTACTTGTTTTTATCCTACAGGTGCTTTGGTCCACCTTGTTGTCTAACGAGGGATATACACGCGATGGGTCATGAGAGGGCTGCTCTTGGATTTTTTTTTAAGAGTATCCTATTGCTTCACGTTGTTAGTGTACACTTGACCTGGACCATTTGATGGGCAACACGACAGCTCAGTGACTATCGCTGTGCTGTGCAGATACATGGATTTGTTCCTGTGGGAGTTTGCGCATTCTTCCCGTGCTTGCATGGGTTTTTTCCGGGTGCTCTGGTTTCCTCCCACATCCCAAAGATGTGCTCTTAGGCTAATTGGCAAAACAAATTCTCCCTAAATTGTCTCAAATTTGGTTTTTAATCCATAGATCTATAAACATGGACAGGGATCACGTGTAGAGGTGGGAACATCGGGGTGGCGGCGTGGGCTCGATGGGCCGAAGGGCCTGTTTCCCGTGCTGCTTTGTTCTTTGTTCTTTTGTTCTTTGACATCATTTGCCTTCTTTACTGCCTGCTGCACCTGCGTGCCCACCTTCAGCGACTGATGCACCCAGATCCCTCTGCACATTCCCCTCTCCTGATTTACAGTGTAATATAAGCTGCACAGCGGGCACAGCAACACTGAGCTTCAGTGGTGGCAAACAAAAAGGACTCCTGAATCCAGTGCCCACCTAGTCACAGAGATAGTGACTCAATTCCAAACTCAACGTGGAGCTGGTCGCTTGTCTGTGCGGATTTCCATATCCTGCTGAGATATAAACACAGAAACTAGAAGCAAGAGGGGGCCATTCAGCCCTTCGATCCTGCTGCATCATTCATTTGGATCGTTGAAAATTCGATTGGGTGGAAATCGGAAAGATCACTGCTGCTATATTTTGGGGTGGCACAGCGGTTGGCGCTGCTGCCTCGGGGACCTGGGTCCGATTCCCCACTTGGGTGGAGGCTGCACATTCTCCCCGTGTCCGCGTGGGTTTCCTCCGGGGTGCTCCGGTTTCCTCCCACAGCCCAAAGTTGCGCGGGTTAGGTGGATTGGCCATTCTACATTGTCCCTTTAGCATCAGGGAGATTATTAGTGGGGTAAATATGCGGGGTTATAGGGAGAGGCCCTGGGTGGGATTGTGGTCAGTGCAGACGCAATGGGCTGAATGGCCTCCTTCTGCACTGTAGGAATTCTACGATTCGACAAACATCCTGATGTCCCCCCCTCCCCCTTTGATCTCCTTTTCCCCAGGCGCTATATATCTACAGAAAATGCAGATGTGTGGAATAGAGGGTGATTTAGCTAATTGGATCAGGAATTGGCTGGCAGATAGAAGACAGAGGGTGGTGGTTGATGGGAGATATTCATCGTGGAGTTCGGTGACGAGTGGTGTGCCTCAGGGGTCTGTTTTGGGGCCCCTGCTGTTTGTAATTTTATAAATGATCTGGATGAGGGTATTGAGGGATGGATCAGTAAATTTGCAGATGATACTAAAGTTGGTGGTGTGGCAGATAGTGAAGAGGGGTGTTTTAGTTTACAGAGTGACTTGGACAAGTTGCAGAGCTGGGCCGAGAGGTGGCAAATGGAGTTTAAATGTGGAAAAGTGTGAGGTAATGCACTATGGCAGAAATAATAAATGTGTAGAGTATAGGGCAAATGGTAGGATTCTTAGTAGTCTAGATGAACAGAGGGATCTTGGTGTGTATGTGCATAGATCCTGAAAGTAGGCAGTCAGGTCGAGAAGGTTGTTAGGAAGGCATATGGAGTCTTGGCTTTTATTGGTAGAGGGATTGAATTTCGGAGCCGCAACGTCATGTTGCAACTGTACAAAACGCTAGTGCGGCCGCACTTGGAGTATTGTGTGCAGTTCTGGTCCCCGCATTATAAAAAAGATGTGGAGGCTTTGGAGAGGGTACAGAGGAGGTTTACCAGGATGTTGCCTGGTATGGAGGGCAGGTCCTAGGAAGAGAGGTTGAAGGATTTGAGGTTGTTTTCGTTAGAAAGGAGGCGGCTAAGAGGGGATCTTATTGAAGCATATAAGATGATTAGAGGTTTAGATAGGGTGGACAGTGATAGCCCTTTTCCTAGGATGGAGAAAGCTAGCACGAGGGGACACAGCTTTAAATTAATGGGTATGAGTTATAGGACGGATATCAGAGGTAGGTTCTTTACTCAAAGAGTGATTAGGGAGTGGAATGCCCTGCCTGCAGCTGTTGTAGATGCGCCAAGTTGGTGGCGTTTAAGAGGTTAATTGATAAGTATATGGAAGAGAAGGGAATGGTTTAGTTTGGAGGGGCATTGCTTTTTATTTTGGTCGGCACAACATCGAAGGCCGAAGGGCCTGTTCTGTGCTGTATTGTTCTATGTTCTATGTTCTATCTAATTCCTTCTTGAAAATATTTCGGAGTGAATTTTCCCACGGGGATCGGAGCAGGGCGAGGGGCAAACCGTAGAAAGATTTGTTGACCCTGGGCGAGATTTTCCGGTTTCGGGATGTAAATTCCCACCCTCGATACTTTGGCCTCTTTTCGTGGTAGGTGAATTCCACTGTCTGGGGGAAGAAATGTCTCCTTCCCTCCGTCCTAAGCCTGCTATCCTCAGCCTGTAATTCCTAGTTCTGAAGCCCCCCTCCATTGGGAACAGCCTCGCATCTTCTTCCACTTCCTTCCAATACCCCTCCCGTCGCTCCCAGTATAAATCTCTGCCGGTCCCTCCTCTTCGCTCTGATGAAGATTCATCCAGATGTTGGCTCCACTCTCTCTCCACGCCTGCTAAGATTTTCTAGCAGTTTTCTGCTCCTGATCCCGATTCCGGGCATTCGCGGTATTTTGCATCTGCCGGTGCAAATTGTGGGTGGCCCAAGAACACACCACTTCCTGAGACTGGTTTCAGTTTTTGCCTGAAGGCAAAATCCGAGATCTGGCCTTCACACTGATTGCCATTCCCTTTCCGTGTTCGACTCGACATTCTGGCTTTTCCAGTTCACCTCTCTGCCACTTTCTCCGTAAATGTTCAAGTATCGTGCCAGACATCAGCACAAATTATTCCTGTAAATCTTTAACCTCAACGTCCTGACAAAGCAATTTGCATTTCCTGATTATTCATTTGTTTGCAAGCTTAGAATGATGTTCTCGGCAACGTTCTGATCTGCTTATCCCGACTTGCTGAGCCTCCATTTGGCTACAATCTGAATTCTCTTCTTCCTTTAAGATTTAACGTTAACTTAAATTCCAACTTGTGGTGTTCCTTTCTATAACTCATGTGGACCATGAGTCTGCGAAAGGGTGTGTAGATAGTTTGAGTCATGTTGAGATCAAAAAGGAGTTTTGCGGTTCTTGAGAAACATTGAGGTAGACAAGTCCCCAGAGTGTGACGGGGAACACTGAGAGGACAAGGAGGAAATTGCTGGGGCCTTGAGGGAAATCTTTGTATCTTCACTGGCTACAGGGAAGGTCATGATGTAGCGATGCCGGCGTTGGAGTGGGGTAAACACAGTAAGAAGTCTGACAGCACCAGGTTTAAATCCAACCGATTTATTTGACAGTAAACTCGCAAGCTTTCAAGTTTCTCCTCTTTGTCAGGTGAATGAGGTGTTCTGGTCTCAAACAGCACATATAACAGCACAGACAGTTTACAGAATACTGATTAGAATGCGAATCTTTACACCTAACCTGCTATTCAAGTCTTAAAGTGGCTAACAATGTGAGTGGACGGAGCACTGAGCACAGGTTAAAGAGATGTGTATTGTCTCCAGACAGCACAGTAAGTGAGGTTTTTTTGCTAACCCAGGCAAGTCATGGGGGTTACAGATAGTGTGTCATGAACCCAAGATCCTGCATGAATCCAAGAGGGTGCAGAATGTGGTGTTACCGTCATGGGTAGGGTGTAGAGAAAGATCAACTTAATATTTGATTTATTATTGTCCCATGTATTGGGACACGGTGAAAAGTATTGCTTCTTGCGTGCTACACAAAGCATACCATTCATAGAGTACACAGGGGAGGAGGAAAGGAGAGGGTGCAGAATGTAGTGTTACAGTCACAGCTAGGGTGTAGAGAAAGATCAACTTAATGTTTGATTTGATTCATTATTGTCCCATGTGTTGGGATACAGTGAAAAGTATTGTTTCTTGCACACTACACAAGAGGCTATTTCCCAGGGCTGAAATGGTCGCGATGAGAGGACACAGATTTAAGGTGCAGGGAAGGAAGTACAGAGGAGATGCTAGGGGTAAGTTTTTCACTCAGAGGGTGGTGAGTGAATGGAATCGGCTGCCGTCGGTGGTGGTCGAGGCGAACTCGCTGGGGTCTTTTAAAAGACTTCTGGATGAGTATATGGGAACGAATGGGATTGGGGGTTATAGATAGGTCTATGGCTGGGTAGGTATAGATGTGATCGGCACAACTTGTGGGCCGAAGGGCCTGTTTGTGCTGTCGTGTTCTATGTACACAAAGCATACCATTCATAGAGTACATAGGGAAGAAGGAAAGGAGAGAGTGCAGAATGTAGTGTTACAGTCACAGCGAGAGTGTAGAGAAACAGCTTAATATTTGATTTGATTCATTATTGTCACACGTATTGGGATGCAGTGAAAAGTATTGTTTCTTGGGAGCGCTGTACAAAGCATACCGTTCATGGAGTACACGGGGGAGAAGGAAAGTAGAACGTGGTGTGAAAGTCACAGATAGGGAGAAAGATCAGCCTAACGTAAGGTAGGGCCCATTCAAAAGTCTGACAGCAGCGGGGAAGAAGCTGTTCTTGAGTCGGTTGGTACGTGACCTCAGAGTTTTGTATCTTTTTCTCCCTCTGACGGAAGGGGGTGGAAGAGAGAATGATTGTGGATGATTTTGTGTGTGTGTGTGTGTGAAGAAGTCAGACAGCTGGTGTCCAGAGCTGTCTCTGTCATTATGAGAGGCAGTCAAGCCGAGTATACTGCCAACTTACTGAAGTGGTATGCATGTTATAATTTGGTGCTAATAACTAGTGCAGACAAGGCGTGGAGAGGGAGGGAGGGAGGGAGAAATGGGACGGATTATGTGCATAGCCCAGCACTGGCACAGCAGTTATTCCCCCTCAGTCAATGTTTTCCATTTCTTTTCTCCCACATTTTATCCGATGGGGCTGGATTTGAGACTTGCAGCGTGCGAGGGAGTTTCTCTCTCGAGGCAGTGGTTTTTAAAGCAGGAAGTTGTTCAGCACTGCCCATAGCTAGGCAGCATTCGCTTCTGTGCTGTAAATTGTTTTCTGTTGCATTCCCTGCCTCGGGATAGCAGGTGGGGAGTGGGAGGAAATACTAAGAGGGGGAAAAGCTCGGGAAAGAAGGAGTTCGACTCTTGGGAGGAGGATTTGAAGACAGTGCAGGTCAGTGAACAAGTCAAATCTGTCTGGATTTTCTCAATGTGTCTGATATTCTCACTCCGTTTGAATTTCTGGAGGAATGGGGTTTGCCTGTAGCTCTTAAACACTCGATAGACATTTAAAACAAACATTTTCGTTACGGAAACGTCAAATGCCGGGTTATCTCCAGCGGTTCTGACAACATGTGTGGACAGTTTGTAACATTCAGGGGTTTGCAGAGAGTTGGTGTTGGTCGCATTCCTATTTCTGCTCGGGACCAGCCAGGCAACTTTGTCCTTTGGGGAAGGGAGGGAGGGGGGAATGTTCTGCACCGCAGTGAAATGACATTTCAGAGAATCACAGAACCCCCACAGCGCAGGAAGGTGTCATCCGGCCCATCGGGTCTATCACAATCCCTTCCGAGCCCCATCTCCATAACCCCACTTATTTACCCTGCTAATGCTCCTGACACTCCGGGGCACGGCCATTCCACCTAACCTGCACATCTTTAGACACTAAGGGACAATTTAGCATAGCCAATCCACCCTAACCTACACATCTTTGGACACTAAGGGGCAATTTAGCATGGCCAATCCACCCTAACCGACACATCTTTGGACACTAAGGGGCAATTTACTATGGACAATCCATTCTAACCTACACATCTTTGGACAAAAAGGGGCAATTTAGCATGGCCAATCCACCCTAACCTACACATCTTTGGACAAAAAGGGGCAATTTAGCATGGTCAATCCATTCTAACCTACACATCTTTGGACACTAAGGGACAATTTAGCATGGCCAATCCACCCTAACCTACACATCTTTGGACACTAAGGGGCAATTTAGCATGGCCAATCCCCCCTAACCTACACATCTTTGGACACTAAGGGGCAATTTAGCACGGCCAATCCACCCTAACCTACACATCTTTGGACACTAAGGGGCAATTTAGCATAGCCAATCCACCCTAACCTACACATCTTTGGACACTAAGGGGCAATTTAGCATGGCCAATCCACCCTTAACCTACACATCTTTGGACACTAAGGGGCAATTTAGCATGGCCAATCCACCCTAACCGACACATCTTTGGACACTAAGGGGCAATTTCTACTCATCTCTATTGATGAAGTTCAAGTTGTCAGTTTTTTTTCCCTACCTTTCTCCACCTTTTGTACCACCTTCAATGATTAGTGTATGTGTAGCGACAGGTCCCTCTGCTCCTTTATTTTGGGTTATCTCTCTGTGTAATGAATCATTTCCCATGTTATTGCATTTCCATGCAGTGACATAAGAAATGATTCATTACGCAGAGAGATAATCTTCCACGTTTCCACTCATCCCACTGACCTCTCTATCTCCTTTTGAATTCAATCACTCTCCTTTCTCACAGCTTAGACTTTTGGGTTTCTGAATTAATTTGATTTATTATTGTCCCATGTATTGGGACACAGTGAAAAGTAGTGTTTCTTGCGCACTATACAGACAAAGCATACTGTTCATAGAGTACATCGGGGAGAAGGAAAGGAGAGGGTGCAGAATGTAGTGTTACAGTCACAGCTAGGGTGGAGAGAAAGATCAACTATATGGTAGGTCCATTCAGAAGTCTGACGGCAGCAGGGAAGAAGTTGTTCTTGAGTCGGTTGGTAAGTTGGTCAGACTTTTGTATCTTTTGTCCGACGGAAGAAGGTGGAAGAGAGAATGTCCGGGGTGTGTGGGGTCCTTAATTATGCCGGCTGCTTTTCCCCAAGGCAGCGGGAAGTGTAGACAGAGTCAATGGATGGGAGGCTGGTTTGTGTGATGGGATTGGGCTACATTCACAACCCTTTTGTAGTTGCTTGCGGTCTTGGGGCAGAGCAGGAGCCCAGACCGAGCTGTGATACACCCAGAAAGGATGCTTTCTATGGGGCATCTGTAAAAGTTGGTGAGAGCGGACACGCCAAATTTCCTTAGACTCCTGAGAAAGTAGAGGCGTTGGTGGGGCTTCCTTAACTATAGTGTCGGCGTGGAGGGGGGGGGGGGGGACCAGGACAGTTTGGTGATCCAGACACCTAAAAACTTGAAGCTCTTGATCATTTCCATTTCATTTTGTTGAGAAATTCTGTGTAGCTGCCCAGTGCAGCGGAGTCCAAGGTAGTAATGTGTTTGGAAAAGGAGCAGGGCTGCTAATGCTGACCCCTGGGGAATCACGTTCAGTCTGCCCACCAACTAACACTCGCCACTCTGCTTCCTGTCTCTCAGCCAATTCTGTACTCATCCTATTATTCCATCAGCTTCAGTTCTGCTGACAAGGCAACTGTACGGCTCTCTATCGAAGACCTTTATGGAAAGTTGACAGAAGCTTCGTACGAGAACTGTGCGAGACGGGGGGGGGGACAGAATTTGCAGGGAGAAACTGTCGTGCTAAGTTAGCAGCCGGGCTGAGAGGGAATCGAGATGTTTGGCACCAGGAGCAAGGGTGACGGAGCAAGGAGCTTTTTAGCGCAGCGAGAGATGGCTGTAGAGGCTGTTTGGGGCAAGTCAAAAGCAGCGAACCATTCAAAGGTCCGTTGACTCCGGTGGGATTGGAAACCCATCGACGGGAAGGGGGCAGTAAAATTCCACCCCTCCCCCCCACCTTCCTCCAGAGGTTGGCACCCAGGATGTACTGCCCAAGTGTTTTGAGAGGCCAGTCCATTGGGGGATGGGAACAGGAAGAGGCCATTCAGCCCGCCGTGTCTGCTCCGCCATTTTGCCATGGTCGCGGGTCGTCCCGCACTTCAACACCCTTGACGTCCGCTGTCGCCATCCGCCCTCAGGTTTCAAAAGGATAGCTATCGGAAGAGGCAAAAATAGTCGCACGTTCAGCCCGGCTCGCCTTTGGGTTATCGCAGAATTGTTACGGCGCAGAAGGTGGCCATTTTGTTTGCAGAGGTTAGAAAGGTGGGTTCGAACCATCCGGGCTGGCTAAGGGGCTGTCGGCCCGGCCCCACAAGGGCCTGAGTGAAAGGTGTTGCCTCAGAGATCGTACCAGAATAAATCAGTGTGCAGCTGAGTTAGAGAGATACAGCACAAAACAGGCCCTTCGGCCCATCCCGTCCATACTGACCAGATTTCCCAATCTGAACTAGTCCCGTTTGCCTGTGTTTGGCCCATATCCCTTTCCCCATCCATGTACCCGTCCAAATGTCCTTTAAATGTTGTCATTGTACCCCCACCACCACCACCACCACCTCTGGCAGCTCATTCCACGCACACACACCACCCTTTGTGTGAAAAAGTTGCCCCTCAGGTCCGCTTTCCCCCTCTCACCTTCAACCTACACCCTCTAGTTTTGGACTCCCCTACCCTGGGGAAAAGATTGTGGTTTATTCATCTTATCGATGCCCCTCGTGGTTTTAGAAACCTCTATAAGGTCACCCTTCATCCTCCTACGCTCCAGGGGAAAAAGTCCCGGCCTATCCAGCCTCTCCTTCTAATTTAAACCCTTCCAGTCCCGGTAACATCCTTGTCAATCTGGTTTTTGCCCCCTTTCCAGATTAATAACATCCCTCCCGTAGCAGGGTGACCAGAATTGTACACCGTCCTCCAAATGTGGCCTCACCAATGTCTCGTAACAGAATGTCCCAACTCCTGTGCCCAGTGCTCTGACAGATGAAGGTAAGTGTGCCAAATGCCTTCTTCACCACCTTGTCTACCTCTGACGCCACTTTCAAGGACCTTTGCACCCTTGGGTCTCTCTGTTCAACGACACTCCCCAAGGCCCTGCCACTAACTGAGTTACTCCTGCCCTGGTTTCACCAAATTGCAACACGACATTTATAAGCTGCACTTATACAGCTGTGTCCTTTTTTTTGAGGAAGATTCTTTGAGGAACAAGTTGCAAATTAGCCACAACTGAATTGAGTTCAACGATGATCAAAGTTGAGTCGAAAGAAAGGGCCTCCTCCGATTTCCTCAGCCTGGGTTATGTTGCAGAGATTCTTGCTGTGCAGACACAGGGCTTAAAAGAAAAGGGATCAAAATAGATTGCGCAGTAGTGGAAAAGATGTCAAATAAAGGCCACTTATCTGTAATTATATGAATAATTAAGGTAATGGAAGAAGAAATGAGAACATAAGGGATGGGGAAGGAATAGACCAGTCCCTCGAGCCTGCTCCATCGATCAATATGATCATGGCTGATATTGTAATCCATCTTCAATGCGCACCCCCCCACAACCCCCACCCTCCCCCCCACCCCTCCCCCCCCTTCAACCATCACCATATCCCATAATTCCCTGAGAGACAATCTCGTCAACGATGGAGCTCCCACAATCCTCTGGGGGAGAGAAGATTCGCGACCCTTCCAAGAGAAGAAATTTCTCCTCTTAGTGACCCACCTTCTTACCCTGGGACAGTGGACCTCCCCCCCGCCATCCCGGCTTCTAAATTCCCCACCCGGGACGGGAAGCAATCTCTCCGCGTCCACTCTGTCAAACCGCCTCGGGGGCTAATCCCCAAGATATTCACGAAACTGGGAGTAAATTGGCATTCGTTAGATACATCCGTTGTTCTTAAACAGCATAATCCACCACCACCCCCTCCCCGGCAAAGAATCGCATTTTTTTAATGCACTTCCTGATTTTCCCCACGGTAACTTCCTGTCTGCACTTACGATGGAGTCTGGGCGTGTAAAGGTGTCATGCTGCGGTAACATGCTCTCTGCATGAGGGGAAAATGCGTGGGATCTTACCCCCCCCCAACCCACCCACCCAGAAGCCAGTGACTGGCCCCATCCACTGTGGTGGGGCAGTGGAGGGGGGTGGGTGACGTCCTCAACGAGGCTCATGGGGTTAGCCTCTTGGTGTATGAGCTTTTTGATTGGAGGGGCCATCATTCCCTCAATTAGAGAGCCCAATATCTATCTAAAACATAATTGGAATCTGAAAGAGAGTTGCTTTATCTTAAATGGTTGAGAATGAGCATCTAATGTTCCAGCATTCCTTGAGTCTACTCTATTCCCAGGGCGTGAGAATTGTGACAGTCTCATTCCTACTGCTCGCTGTCTCAATTCTTTACGGTCGAGGAAGTATCTTCGAAGTATAGTCAGTGCAACACAACAGGCAGCGTCCAGGGTAGATATATTCACTACAAAAGTGAAAGTATCTTGCCTTGCTTGTGGGAAATGTTCCAGGAGTTTGATGTCACTGGCAGATCCACTGGATAATCATTAAGCAATCTCTTTGCCAATCTATAAGGTGCTGCTCCAATTAAAAAGAGAAGGATAGGCTTCCATTTTGTGGATTCTTGCAGCCCATCGAGTTTCCACCAATACCAATCCCACCCAGGCCCTATCGCCATAACCTCACACATTTATCCTGCTAATCCCCCTGACACTGAGGGACAAGTTAGCATGGCCAATCCACCTAACCCACACATCTTTGGACACTAAGGGACAATTTAGCATGGCCAATCCACCTAACCCACACATCTTTGGACACTAAGGGACAATTTAGCATGGCCATCACCTAACCCACACATCCTTGGACATTAAGGGACAATTTAGCATGGCCAATTCACCTAACCCACACATCCTTGGACTTAAGGGACAATTTAGCATGGCCAATTCACCTAACCTACACATCTTTGGACACTAAGGGACAATTTAGCATGGCCAATTCACCTAACCTACACATCTTTGGACATTAAGGGACAATTTAGCATGGCCAATCCACCTAACCTGCATATCTTTGGACACTAAGGGGCAGTTTAGCATGGCCAATCCACCTAACCCACACATCTTTGGACACTAAGGGACAATTTAGCATGGCCAATCCACCTAACCCACACATCTTTGGACACTAAGGGACAATTTAGCATGGTCAATTCACCTAACCTGCATATCTTTGGACACTAAGGGGCAGTTTAGCATGGCCATTCCACCCAACCTACACATGTGGGAGGAAACCGGCACAGTTGTATGCACCTATTAGTGTTCAGGGGTGTTTGGGTTATGGGAATGGGCCATGGTAAATGTGTGGGGTTACAGGGATAGGGTGGGGGAATAAGACCTGGGTAAAACATTCTGTCAGAAAGTTGGTGCAGACTCAATGGGAAGATGTGTATGTTCTCCCCGTGTCTGTGTGGGTTTCCTCCAGGTGCTCCAGTTTCCTCCAAGCTCCAAAGATGTGTAGGTTAGGGTGAATTGGCCGTGCTAAATTGTCCCTTAGTGTCCAAAGATGTGTAGGTTAGGGTGGATTGGCCATGCTAAATTGTTCCTTAATGTCCAAAGATGTGTAGGTTAGGGTGGATTGGCCATGCTAAATTGCCCCTTAGTGTCCAAAGATGTGTAGGTTAGGTGAATTGGCCATGCTAAATTGCCTTAGTGTCCAAAGATGTGTAGGTTAGGTGGATTGGCCATGCTAAATTGTCCCTTAGTGTCCAAAGATGTGTAGGTTAGGGTGGATTGGCCGTGCTAAATTGTCCCTTAGTGTCCAAAGATGTGTAGGTTAGGTGGATTGGCCATGCTAAATTGTCCCTTAGTGTCCAAAGATGTGTAGGTTAGGGTGGATTGGCCTGCTAAATTGTCCCTTAGTGTCCAAAGATGTGTAGGTTAGGGTGGATTGGCCATGCTAAATTGTCCCTTAGTGTCCAAGAGTGTGTAGGTTAGGGTGGATTGGCCATGCTAAATTGTCCCTTAGTGTCCAAAGATGTGTAGGTTAGGGTGGATTGGCCATACTAAATTGTCCCTTAGTGTCCAAAGATGTGTAGGTTAGGGTGGATTGGCCATGCTAAATTGTCCCTTAATGTCCAAAGATGTGTAGGTTAGGGTGGATTGGCCATGCTAAATTGTCTCTTACTGGCCCCCTTTCTGCGCTGTCAGGAATCTTTGATTTGCTTTGACCCAGCAGCCCCATACCATTCCTTTCGTCCGGCTTCTCCCCAAGACTCTGCAGAATTTTGCCTTTCAGAGAATGGTGAAATTTCCTCTTGAAAGCCTCAGCTTTAGCTGCCTGTCGACACTCCTGGCGGTGCATTCCAAACCCCAATGTGTGAGAGCGATATTCCTCATCTCACTTCTTTTTTAAAATTTATTCCTCTGTTCCCCTCTGGTTCTTGTTCCTTCTGCGAATGTGAACACTTCCTTCCTATCTGCTCTGTCCCCGCTCCTTATTTGGAACATCCCGATTCAATCTCTCTCGACCGCAAAGGTTACTGTCCCTCGCTTGGAAACTTCAAACCATTCAGCGCTGAAGAGGCCTTTCAGCCCATCGAGTCCGCACCAAACCTTTCTACCTCACGGAGGTTCCTCATCCCTGGACCCATCCTCCCGAATCCAATGGCACTTCAGAACAAAATGGCAGCTGGAATTTGTTCACCCCGCCCACCTCGGGAAGCGGAGTGGGCGTTGGGGTGGGCAATGGGAAGGTTCGTTGACCTCGGGCTGGGGATTTTTATGGTTTCAGCACAAGGGAGGCCACAAAACCCCGGCCGAAGTCTTTTTCGAGGTGTGAGAACTTCCGCAGCGAATTGGTGCACAGCAAGATCCCACACGCAGCAACTGGACTCTGTGATATCGACTGCGGGATACACATTGACCTGGAGAACAAGGGCTCACCTGAAAGAGCAGAACCCCACACAGTGCAGCATGGCCGATCCATTCTAACCTACACATCTTTGGACACTAAGGGACAATTTAGCATGGCCGATCCATTCTAACCTACACATCTTTGGACACTAAGGGACAATTTAGCATGGCTGATCCATTCTAACCTACACATCTTTGGACACTAAGGGACAATTTAGCATGGCCGATCCACTCTAACCTACACATCTTTGGACACTAAGGGAGAATTTAGCATGGCCAATCCACCTAACCTGCACATCTTTGGACACTAAGGGAGAATTTAGCATGGCCAATCCACCTAACCTACACATCTTTGGACACTAAGGGAGAATTTAGCATGGCCAATCCACCTAACCTGCACATCTTTGGACACTAAGGGAGAATTTAGCACGGCCAATCCACCTAACCTACACATCTTAGGACACTATGAGGCGATTTACAACGACCAATCCACCCTAACCTACACATCTTTGGACACTAAGGGACAATTTAGCACGGCCAATCCACCCTAACCTGCACATCTTTGGACACTAAGGGACAATTTAGCATGGCCAATCCATCCTAACCTACACATCTTTGGACACTAAGGGACAATTTAGCATGGCCAATCCACCCTAACCTACACATCTTTGGACACTAAGGGACAATTTAGCATGGCCAATCCATCCTAACCTACACATCTTTGGACACTAAGGGACAATTTAGCATGGCCAATCCATCCTAACCTACACATCTTTGGACACTGAAGGGCAATTTAGCATGGCTAATCCATCGTAACCTACACATCTTTGGACACTAAGGGACAATTTGGCATGGCCAATCCACCTAACTTACACATCTTTGGACACTAAGGGGCAATTTAGCATGGCCAATCCATCCTAACCTACACATCTTTGGACACTGAAGGGCAATTTAGCATGGCTAATCCATCGTAACCTACACATCTTTGGACAATAAGGGACAATTTAGCATGGCCAATCAACCTAACCTACATATCTTTGGACACTAAGGGACAATTTGGCTTGGCCAATCCACCCTAACCTACACATCTTTGGACACTAAGGGACAATTTGGCATGGCTAATCCACCTAACCTAAACATCTTTGGACACTAAGGGGCAATTCAGCATGGCCAATCCACCCTAACCTACACATCTTTGAAGTGTGGGATGGAACCTACGCTGAGACAGAGCATGCTAAATTGCACATTGAATATCTAAATTGTTCCTAGTATCAAGGGGATTAGCAGGGCAAATGTGTGAGGTTACAGGAATAGGGCCTGGGTGGGATTGTGGTCAGTGCAAACATGATGGGCTGAATGGCCTCCCCTTGGCATTCTTTGATACTATGAAGACAGCTTCACCACCCTTTAAGAGAAAATATTTCTCCTCCCCTCTGCTTTAAATAGCGACCCCCTTCTTTTTAAACTCCCCTTCATTCTAGATTCTCTCACAAACGGAAACCTCTTCTCCTCTCAGGATCTTCTGGGCGGGATTTTCCAGCCCCGCTCGCTGCCAAGACCGGAAAACCCTACCCCGGGGTCAACTGACCTCTCCGTGGTCCGCCCCTCGCCCACAACGATTCCCGTGGCAACCTTCTCGGAACCGCTTCTATGTCCGTTTTTAAATAACGCGGACCGTGGCGTGCTTGCCTTCGTCCGCCGGGGCGTTGAGTTGGCAAATCACGTTGCAATTAGGCCGCATTTGGAGTACTGCGTGCCTTTCTGGTCACTGCACTGCCAGGCAGGAGCTTTGGAGAGAGTGCAGAGAAGGTTCAACAGGATCGAGCTACATTCACCCGAGGATTGCAAAATCTAACCCAAAGCTGATCAGAGATTCCATCCCCCTCGCAATTACTCATCTTTGTATTTAGATCTCTACCTCATTTCCACTAACTTAATCAGCTCTGCTGCGTTGGTTAGAGTTCATGCTTTGATTGGGATAACTGGCCAGAATTTTATCCTTCCTGCTTCGATGAGCAGAGATTTGGCCAAATTCTCCCATCTCGCCGCAGAGGGCGCGTGAATGGCTATACTGTGGGCACCATGAGCAGGCATAGTGGGTTAGCGCTGCTGCCTCACAGCGCCAGGGACCCGGGTTCGATTCCCGGCTCGGGTCACATGCGGTGTCTGTACCTTCTCCCTGTGTCTGCATGGGTTTCCTCCAGGTGCTCTGGCTTCCCCTCTCAGTCCAGACCACGTGCTGGTTCGGGTACGTTGGCCGTGCTAAATTCTCCCTCAGTGCTCCTGAACAGGAGAGTGGCCACTAGGGGATTTTCACAATGGCTTCATTGCAGTGTTAATGTAAGCCTACTTGTGACACTGAGGGATAGGATTTATGACCATTTGGAAAGATGCAGTTTAATCCGGGATAGTCAGCAAGGTTTCGTGAGGGGTAAGTCCTGCCTCGTAAACTTGATTGAATTCTTTGAGGAGGTGACTAAGTGTGTAGACGAAGGTAGAGCAGTTGATGTCGTATACATGGATTTTAGTAAGACGTTTGATAAGGTTCCCCATGGTAGGATCACAAAGAAAGTAAGGATGTGTGGGATAGAAAGAATTTTGGCCAATTGGATAAGCAATTAGCTGTCTCATAGAAGACAGAGGGTGTTGGTGGAGGGAAAATTTTCAGACTGGAGGCCAGTTACCAGCGGTGTACCACAGGGATCAGTGCTGGGTCCTCTGCTATTTGTAATTTTTATCAATGACTTGGAAAAGGGGGCTGAAGGGTGGGTTAGTAAATTTGCTGATTACACCAAGATTGGTGGAGTAGTGGATGAGGTGGAGGGCTCTTGTAGGCTGCAAAGAGACATTGATAGGATGCAGAGCTGGGCCAAAAAGTGGCAAATGGAGTTTAACCCTGATAAGTGCGAGCTGATTCATTTTGGTAGGACAAACTTGAATGTGGATTACAGGGTCAATGTCAGGGTTCTGAGGAACGTGGAGGAACAGAGAGATCTTGGGGTTCATATCCACAGATCTCTGAAGATTGTCACTCAAGTGGATAGAGCCGTGAAGAAGGTTTATAGTGTATTAGTATTTATTAACAGAGAGTTTGAGTTTAAGAGTCGTGGGGTTATGCTGTAACTATACAGTACCTTGGTGAGTCCACATTTGGAATATTGTGTGCAGTTCTGGTCACCTCACTATAAGAAGAATGTGGAAGCATTGGAGAGAGTGTAGAGGAGATTTACCAGGATGCTGCCTGGTTTGGAGGGTAGGTCTTATGAGGAAAGGTTGAAGGAGCTGGGGCTTTTCTCTTTAGAGCGGAGGAAGATGAGAGGCGACTTAATAGAGGTTTATAAGATGATGAGGGGAATAGATAGAGTGGATGTTCAGAGACTATTTCCTTAGTGGAAGTAACTGTTACTAGGGGGCATAACTATAAGGTTCGTGGTGGGAGATATAGGATGGATGTCTGAGGTAGATTCTTCACTCAGAGAGTGGTTGGGGTGTGGAATACACTGCCTGCTGTGATAGTGGAGTCGGACACTTTAGGAACTTTCAAGTGGTTATTGGATAGGCACAAGGAGCACCCCAGAATGATAGGGAGTGGGGATAGCTTGATCTTGGGTTTGGATGTAGTTCAACACAACATTGAGGGCCTGTACTGTGCTGTACCGTTCTATGGTTCTAAGTAACAGATATTTTTTCATTTTTTTTATATATGGACCTTAAATATGCTGCGCTCCCTGCCTGGTGTATACTTTACCCCACCTCATCCTATCTCCATATTCCTCAGTTCATTTTGCCCTCATTTGTTTAGCTCACTTTCCGACAAATGGATCTGTGTTAGTTGCACCGACCACTCCCTGCGGCACTCAGTCCCACAGCTTCCTGGGCAAAGAAGCTTCTCTATCATATTCACCCCGTCAGCGATTCAAGATGTTTGGATTATTCCTGTGCCCCAGAGTGCTGAGGTTCTCTTGGATGTTGGCTGGCCACATATTTACATAATATTCAAACGAGGACCCTACAAATAGCTGTCTGCTTTGGGAGGGAGTGATCAAAGTTTCTCTTTGTCGCACGCACTGTGTGAGTCTTTGTTCGGCCCGGGAGCGTTGCTGGTGTTGAGCACCCTGCTGCCCAGTTATGATTATAATGGCGGACCTCCATCTCTCTCTTGGGCAAGAGGTCAGAGAGAGCGCGCCCTCCACCTCGGAGGCCTATCCGAGGCCACCCTCGCAGATATCCGAGCAGCTTTCCCGGACGTGCGCAAGGATCCTGCTCCAGCGGGCAGGGGTATTCCGAGACATCTTCGATCTCTCTTTACGACAATCTCTGACGTCCCAATCTGCTTCAAGAAGATGACCACCACCCCAGTTACTAAGAAAACCCAGGCAGCCTGACTTAATGACTATCGGCCATCCATCATTATGAAGTGATTTGAAAGGTTAGTCATGGCACAAATCAAATCCTGCCTCCCGGAATACCTGGATCCACTACAGTTTGCCTATTGCCGCAACAGGGCAACAGCAGACACCATCTCCCTGGCCCTGAACCCAACCCTGGAGCATCTAGATAACAAGGACACCTATATCAGACTCCTATTTATTGAGTACAACCCAGCCTTCAACACCATTATTCCCACAAAATTCATCTCCAAACTCAGTGGCCTGGCCCTCAGCTCCTCCCTCTGTGACTGGATCCTGAACTTCCTAACTCACAGATCACAATCAGTAAGGATAGGGAACAACACCTCCTCCCCGATCATCCTCAACACCGGTGCCCCACAAGGCTGTGTTCTCAGCCCCCCTACGATACTCCTTATACACCTCTCACTGTGCGGTCAAATTCCCCTCCAATTCAATTTTCAAGTTTGCTGATGACACCACCATAGTGGGTCGGATCTCAAACAAACAATGACAGAGTACAGGAATGAGATCGAGAATCTGGTGAACTGGTGCAGCGACAATAATCTCTCCCTCAATGTCAACAAAATGAAGGAGATTGTTATTGACTCCAGGAAGAATATGGGAGGACATGCCCCTGTGTACATCAACGGGAAAGAAGTAGAAATGATCGAGAGTTTCAAGTTTCCAGGTGTCTGGATCACCAAAAACCCGTCCTGGTCCCCCTCCACGCCGACACTATAGTTAAGAAAGCCCCACCAACGCCTGTACTTCCTCAGAAGACTAAGGAAATTTGACATGTCCATTACGACTCTCGCCAACTTTTACAGATGCCCCATAGAAAGCATTCTTTCTGGGTGTATCACAGCTTGGTCTGGGCTCCTGCCCTGCCCAAGACCGCAAGCAACTACAAAGGATTGTGAACATACTCCAATCCATCATCACCCAGCCTCCTAATCATTAACAGTATCTTCTCTCTGCCTTGGAAAAGCAGCCAGCATAGTCAAGGAATCCTTGCACCCCAGACATTCTCTCTTCCATCTTCTTCCGTCAGGAAAAAGATACAAAAGTCTGAGATCACCTCAGTGTCCAAAGATGTGTAGGTTAGGTGGATTGGCCATGCTAAATTGTCCCTTAGTGTCCAAAGATGTGCAGGTTAGGGTGGATTGGCCATGCTAAATTGTCCCTTAGTGTCCAAAGATGTGCAGGTTAGGGTGGATTGGCCCTGCTAAATTGTCCCTTAGTGTCCAAAGATGTGCAGGTTAGGGTGGATTGGCCATGCTAAATTGTCCCTTAGTGTCCAAAGATGTGTAGGTTAGGGTGGATTGGCCGTGCTAAATTGTCCCTTAGTGTCCAAAGATGTGTAGGTTAGGGTGGATTGGCCGTGCTAAATTGTCCCTTAGTGTCCAAAGATGTGTAGGTTAGGGTGGATTGGCCGTGCTAAATTGTCCCTTAGTGTCCAAAGATGTGTAGGTTAGGGTGGATTGGCCATGCTAAATTGTCCCTTAGTGTCCAAAGATGTGTAGGTTAGGGTGGATTGGCCGTGCTAAATTGTCCCTTAGTGTCCAAAGATGTGTAGGTTAGGGTGGATTGGCCGTGCTAAATTGTCCCTTAGTGTCCAAAGATGTGTAGGTTAGGGTGGATTGGCCATGCTAAATTGTCCCTTCGTGTCCAAAGATGTGTAGGTTAGGGTGGATTGGCCATGCTAAATTGTCCCTTAGTGTCCAAAGATGTGTAGGTTAGGGTGGATTGGCCGATGCTAAATTGTCCCTTAGTGTCCAAAGATGTGTAGGTTAGGGTGGATTGGCCATGCTAAATTGTCCCTTGTGTCCAAAGATGTGTAGGTTGGGGTGGATTGGCATGTGCTAAATTGTCCCTTAGTGTCCAAAGATGTGTAGGTTAGGGTGGATTGGCCATGCTAAATTGTCCCTTAGTGTCCAAAGATGTGCAGGTTAGGGTGGATTGGCCATGCTAAATTGTCCCTTAGTGTCCAAAGATGTGTAGGTTAGGGTGGATTGGCCATGCTAAATTGTCCCTAGTGTCCAAAGATGTGCAGGTTAGGTGGATTGGCCATGCTAAATTGTCCCTTAGTGTCCAAAGATGTGTAGGTTAGGGTGGATTGGCCGTGCTAAATTGTCCCTTAGTGTCCAAAGATGTGCAGGTTAGGGTGGATTGGCCATGCTAAATTGTCCCTTAGTGTCCAAAGATGTGTAGGTTAGGGTGGATTGGCCATGCTAAATTGCCCCTTCGTGTCAGGGGAATGAGCAGGGTAAATACGTGAGGTTGTAGGGAGAGGGTCTGGGCAGAATTGTGTTCGGTGCAAACTCGATGGGCTCCTTTTGCACTTTCAGGATTCCAGATATTTTTTAATTGAATTCAAATTCCACCATCTGCTGTGGGTGGGATTCAAATCCCGATCCCCCAGAACATCTGCCGAATTTCTGGATGAATAATCTCGCGATAGTACCATGAGGCTATCGCCCTCCCCCTCTTTTTGTATTCGGAACACAATGACCCAAAAATATCCTATTTCCACACCTCCGTATCTGTTAAACATTACTCTGTTCAGTGGATTCATACTTCTTACCACTCCTTCCTGTTAGAATTGTTGTTATTCTATCTCCCTCTCTCTCTCTCCCTCCCTCTCTCTCTCACCCTCCCTCTCTCTCTCTCCCTCCCTCTCTCTCTCTCTCCCTCCCTCTCTCTCT